>JBCEWB010755339.1:935-16700 GCA_039654565.1 Peronia peronii | reverse complement strand
CCTGCCTGCCTGCCTGCCTGCCTGTCTGTCTGTCTGTCTGTCTGTCTGTCTGTCTGTCTGTCTGTCTGTCTGTCTCTCTTTCTCTCTCTCTCTCTCTGCATATATATATGACAAGTATTGGGTTTAGGTCAGATCAATATCTAGCGCTTCAACACCTTTTTTTTTTAAAGAACACTTCCAGTGAAGAAATTTAAATAATAATAATGATAATAAAGCAAACTTCTTAAAAAAAAAAAAAATTGTTTTGGTTAGGAACAATAATAAGTGAGAATTTACCAAATTTGATAAAGATGTCTATCTTTATTCCTTCAGAGGTGAGATATTTAAAAATTAGTAGAGGGATTTGACTCAGATCGGAGTAAGTTGGTTGTTTTACAGAGGCACACTCTCCGAGATAACCACACCGGGGGATCTTGAAAGACATATACATGTATAATATAAACCGTAAAGGGCCTACGTTCCAACCGGGCGGTTGTAACCGGAGTGGGAACCGCCGCGCCAAACCGCTATCTTGACAGGTTGGCACGTCATCCACATGACGTGTCTTTTCTCAAGATTAAACCACAGCACCCAAATTTCAAAATGGCGGAGTGTGGTGACAATGACGATTTGCTTGCAATATATATGTGCTTGTCGTTAAGAAAAAGAAAAAGAGATCCATATGGATGAAAAACTGGCTTCAGAAAAAGGATCGCCTGAGTCATACCAATATTTTACGGGAATTGCGGCCCTATCCTCATGATTTCGGTAATTTTTTTTTACGAATGGATGAAAACACAAATCTGAAGTTGCTGGAAATTGTTCGGCCCAGTATGGAAAAACAAGTTACTATTTTAAGAGCTCCAGTAAATGCACACGAGAGACTTACTGTCACATTGCGCTTTTTAGCAACAGATGCTTATTATCAAGATCTGAAGTTTTTAAGCTGCATTTCACCACAGTCGCTTAGTAAAATCATTTCAGAGACGTGTGATGCAATTTACCAAGCCCTTTCCAAGGACTACCTGAAAGTAATTGTAAATACTGAACCCCTCTTGATGGCACCAGAGAATGCATACATGGAAAATAGAAAATGTTTTCTCTGAAATTATTGAAAAAAACTCAAATTCTGCTCGTATCTTGCCCTAATTTTGGATTCTCGTTTCAAAAATGTAATCAGATTTTTTGTGCGGTCAGTCATTATAAAGATGTTGGCAGCGAAAAGATAATGGCTAAGCCCTGTGACGTCACTCCAAGGCTGTCACCGACGTGGTGAACACCGTGCAAAGCAGTCGCCAGAAAATCCAACATGTTGAATATGTCACCTCGGCCGTCTGGGTTAACTTTGTTTCCAGTAGTTTTTCATCCATATCTACATTTCCGTCCCCCGGTTTGCCGTTCCATTCCGAAACGGGAGTTTGAAACGTAGATGTGTAGAGCTCTTAACTGTAGCACACTCAGACAGCCTGCGGAGAGCACCAGTTCTGATCATAGACATAATAGATCTGTGAGCTAGGAGATCGTTTCGCAGGTTATCTGCCACTCTCCAAAAGAGGGACTCGTGTAAGGGGAGATCATTTTGATCAGCCCTATTATTTCTTGTCATTCGAAAGACTGATCGCAAAACAAAAAAAAATTGATAAAATTATAACAATAAGAAGAAAACATTCTCTTCACACCATAATTTTTCTGGATTTTTCATGGCGTATGTTTCAAGCAAAGGGCGCGAAGGTGATTTTTAACCATTTTACAGTGTTTGTTCAATCCCTTTTTTGTCTGGTAAAGGGAAGTAATAGGACTGAGCACAACGAAATTAGGGTGAAATTAGGTGAAACTCTTCGCTGTGAGTGACAGACAATAAATTTAAAGTCGATTGAACCTACATGCCCTCCAAATAATGATAGTAGTATTAATGATTAGATTACGGTGGGAAAAAAATACTTAGATAATAAATGGTAACAGTTGATACCAAAAAAGGACTATAAGAAAGCCGACTGAAATGTACCTGGTGCTAATCTGTGAATCATTCGAATGAATGAGGTAAGAAAGTGAGAAGGAAGAAAAAAAATGGATGATTTAAACCAGAAAAGCAGAAACTTACCGAGCCCAGCCTACTCCACCGACCGTAGCTAGCCCAGTTTTCTCCACTGCAATATAACCCAGTTAGCGTTGAGAAAGTCAAAGATTGCTACAGTTCAAAGTAACTCATTCGTCTTAGATTTAGGGAACTAGGCCTAGACGATGTATGATTTATATCCATATTAATTAGGAAATATTCATTATAAAAATTTTATTGCAGGTTTATTGTTATTCAGAGATAAGGGATGATTGGAAAAGTATGTGGACACTGGACAGACAAAGATGAAAGCCGGTGGAAGGACCAGAAAAGAAATGTAGTCAAATCTAACCTTTATCGACACATTGAAAGGTGCACGTGATTTTGTTGGGTGGCACGATGTCCCATCTTTCTCCTCCATGTTGATTTTTTGCAATATAATTTCACATAGACTTACAAACTGTGCAGGCCTTACTTTTTAGATACAGATTTTTACAAAGGACTGAAGATACAAAGACTTGGCTAGAGAGGATGCTGTGCTTAAAAAAAAGCTTCACATACATCCAGCACAGAAACTATCTGAAAAAAAAAGGGGGGGGGGGGGGAATGGGCATGTGCGAAAAGCGGAACGGAATGAGCATTCTTTTTCTCATTCTTCTTGATCTTTTCATGCCTATCTCTCGAGGATACTGAATGAATTGTCAGCCACAAAAGAGAATGTTTCTCTTGTGACAAAAGGGAAAATATGAAGAAAAGTTGACAAGGAGAGACAGAAAAAAAAAAAGTTTGCTGGAAGAGTTAAAGCAGGTGCACATTCTTCAGGATGACATGTTACAACGGAACTTCGACCTAGAGACCCCGTCAGATTGAAAATGAAATGAAAGCAACTGAACTAAAATTTCAAACAATAACATACGCTATTCTAACGACCTGAAGTTCGCCATCTCCTTGCACTTTTATCGTGTCCAAAATTATATGATTGTGTTCGCAAGCATTTACATCTATCACATCTCACACCAAAAGAAAATGGGATCTTGTTTATTAATGTTCACATGTATAATTTAGGTCCATTTTGTTTTCTTCCTTTATGTACGTTCTTATAGTAGCACCTCATTTTTTTTGTTTTCTACTCATACATTTACAACTCAAATAATTTATAATTTGACTTTCTTCTATTTCTTCTTTTCCCTTTTTGTTTTAAAGTCATCCATGTTTTCTTCTCTTACTTTCTTGCCTTCCTTCATTCGGCTGATTCACTCACTAGCACCGGACCTAATGTGTGGTAAATTTTAGTGGACCTCCCTTTAGTCCTCTTTTGGTATCAACTGTTACCATTTATTTATTTATTATTTTTTCCGTAATTTAATCGTAAACACTATTATTTTTTGGAGGATATCTAAGTTCAATCAGCTTTTAATTTATTAAGTCTAACACTCACAGCCGAAGAGTTTTAGTCCTGAATTTCTTACAAACCATTGTTTCTGAAGTTTTTTTGTTTTCGTTTTTGTTTTGTTTTGTTTTATTTGTTGTTTGCTTGTTTTTTGCTTTGTCTGTTTCTTTCCGAATCCGGTCAGGTCCCTGAGTTCATCGACGCGCACCTCCTTCAGTTCGGACCATGGCGTCCAAAGGCTTGTCACGACTCGTGCCGGGACTAGTATCTATTAAAATTATGTCTATGGTTTTGCCCTTGTTGCACTAACCTACCTATAGTCTCTGATGTGTCTGTAAAGCGATATTTCCCTCCACCCCATTAAACGACTCGGCTGTGTGACCTGAACCACTTCCTTTCCGAGGGGATCTGTAAAAATAAAGAGAGATGGTAATAGTTTGTTAGATTGTCAAGGGCATCAATGTAGCCTACGTTTCTACTGAAACAAACCATTGACTGAATTCTGTTTATGCATTCATTGGTAAGTCTATCTGCAAATTTCACAAACTGCACACACTTCCAAAGCCCGTGACAACGTGATCGAAGTTGAAACACTATCTGTCTCAACAACCATCAGTCCACTAGGTGGACAGAGAAACCGCTGATCAAAAGCACCAACAGTCACAATGCTGTCCTTTCTGGAGCTAGTGATCGCTCTAGGCTTACTGTGTCTGATCGGTGCCCTGCTGGTGCTCTGCTGGTCAGATGTGGACCTCACGCTCAAACTCATGGAGAAATTCGGACAGGCCCCAGGTAAGACTCACCTCCCGGTGTATCTCGGGCTATAATGACGTACATTTCATTGTAATATTGTTATTATTATTATACTGTAACTGCTGCTATCACTATTTCTGCTGCTGCTGCTACAACAACAACAACAACAACAACAACAGCAACAACAACAACAACAGCAACAACAACAACAGCAGCAACAACAACAACAACAATTACTACTACTACTACTACTACTACAGTAGCTACTTCCAGAATACTACTATAAGTACTACTAAGATCACACTACTGCTGCTGCTGCTGCTACTACTACTACTAGCAGCTACTGCTGCTACTGTACTGCTGTTGATTGGCTACTACTATTTTACTACTACTACTACCACTACATGTAATACTACCACTATTACTACTGCTTGGTTACTACCACTACTGTTAGTATATTACTACTACTACTTTTAAGCTTACTATTTCTACTTACTACTTTTAATAATGACATATTCTGTGAAAGCACCAAGCATACAAAACAAATACAAAATATGCGAACAAACAAACGGTAAATCAAAACATGATCATGGACAATATAGGATTCAGAGGCTTGTGAAGTAACAAGATGGTTATGTTTATTGATGCATTTGGACGCGATAAGCCGTGTTCCATAATTCCCCCCCCCCCCCCAACTTTTTTTTCTCTCCTCTTTCAAACTACCATCACCATGTCGTGACCTCTTGAGGTTTAATTAAATGAATCCGTGACGCGGAAAAAAAAACGTGCCTCAATTAGTACCGTGTTACAGTAAAAGGTGGCATTCTTTTACTTTTTGTAGCTCATGGTGTGCAGTACCCAGGCGTTCTTAATCGTTCTTCCATAGCACAATCCCACAACCCAGTTTCCTTTTTGTTTGTGCATTCGAGCGCATTATATTATTATATCGTGCACTTAGTCTTGTTTCCTCTCTCTCTTTCTTTTTCTTTCTCTCTGAGTTCTTTTTAGGTTTCTCTCTTCTACTTTATCACAATGTCAACGTTTTAACATTTACCTAAAAACAACAATAACAAAACACACACACACAAAGAGAAAGAGACAGAGAGAGAAAGAGAGAGAGAAAGAGAGAGAAAGAGAGAGAGAGAAATAGTACACTGTTCATTAATTTACGATACCGCACAGTATTTTTGTTGATCAAATACATGTAATAAATTTGGCATTATATGGGAAAACAATTAATAATTGTATAGATATGGCCTATATATTACGATTGGTCATTCAATCATTGTTATGACTGGGTCTTTAATTTTGTGCTATTCCCAGGCGACTGATATTTACATTGTTGTTATTATCGGTACATGAAAATGGGAGGAATATAATACTACGAAATCTAATGAAAGTACGCAATATACTCAGTGTTATACTAGTCCTGAGGTGTACAATCGTAAAGTCATACCTGTTAGGTTACGTTTTCTGTACGCCTTTGAGTCTCGTGCAGACAGCTATATCGCAGTATGACTGTGCTATTCCTCCTACAAAGAGATACACATGCAGTTGCATTTTTTATGAAGTTGTACACACAATCCACCCCAAATCTGCCTTCGTTATAAGATGTAAGATAACGGTCAGTTCGTTTGTTTTTTTTTTATAACAAAATGGATGTTTTATGTACAGTGGACTCTCGGGTTACGAATTTAATCCGTCCCGGGACTCGGTTCTTAAACCGAACTGGTTGTAAATCATAACACTGAAATGAGAGTAAATGCAGTTAACTCATTTCAACCACAGAGAAACGTGTATGGTTTTTTTACATTTGAAGTGTCTTTTTCTAATGAATGAATTGTTAAAATGCATGTAACATGTATTCTTAATTAGAGATAAATACACAGTAGCACTACATGTATATTTAATGAAAATTCCTCTGGACCGTTATTGGTCCACATGTAGTGATTGGCGGAGGAGATAAAAAGATTACATGTATTGCGGGGCTAAAACTAAAATAAGGCAATACTCACTCATGTACTTACTGTAACGACCTCACTTATGCTCTGCTGAAATCTTTTTTTTTTTTCATTTATTTTTACAGAGTCGCTGGCCGGACAGGTGGTGTGGATCACAGGCGCCTCCAGTGGGATTGGAGAGTTCACGGGCTATCGTCTGGCCAAGGCTGGATGTCGTCTGGTGTTGTCTGCCCCTGACCGTGAGGGACTAGAGAGGGTCAAGGCAGCTTGTCTTAGGGCAGGTGAATTGTTATTGTCATCAGTCTTACATGTAACAGGTATTTTCCTGCAGTTTTGCTACAGTTCGTGTGGGCAATGTACATGTATTTGCAAATATGTTCTTATGTTGGGGTGATGAATTGATGAGATAAAATTCAAGTGTAACATTTTTCCATATTTTTTATGTTAACCCGGGATGTGTCAAGGGGCTGATCTGCTCTGACTCCCAACTATACTTTGCATTTTCAATTATTTATCAAACAGCACACAATGAGCCATTTCTTTCAGCCAGCCAAGTTACTTCTCTTTCCCAAATATGAGAAATATAACACATTTACAAGCATTATAAAGGAAGAAAAAATCACTTTTGTTCCCCTTATTTGAAATATGTTGGGAAAAAAATATGAAGAAAACATGAAAATGAGGAAAGAACAAAACAAAACAAAAACATTTTCATCACGTGGTGAAGGATGTCCCAGCCGTGTCTTTCAGAGTGAGCTCGCCACCGCACAACAGAGTATGGCTGAATCCTTCCACATTGGTATGAATGGAATAGTGCAGTGAGCCTTTAGGCATCAACAGCAGCATTAAACAAGGCTGTGCCCTCGCGCCAACTCTCTGCGGGATTTTCTTCACCCAGCTTCTGAAGCACGCCTTTGGCACTGCAACTGAGGGAATCTACCTGCGTACAGACCCGGCAGCAGGCTCTTCACCTTCACCCCCCTCAGGGCTGAGACCAAAGTATGGGAAATCATCATAAGGGATATGTTGTTCGCCGACGACTCATCAATTGCCACGCATAATCTGCGGCAACTACAGACGAGGAGGGACTGCTTCTCAAAAGCCTGCAGAGACTTCGGGTTGCCCATTAATCTGAAGAAAACAACGTTTTGAAAGAGGACACAGAGATAGCACCAACCATACCATCGATGACTACCAACTCGATGTCATTCATAAGTTCACTTACCTGGGCTACACTATCACAGACAATCTCTCGCTGGACTCACAATTTGACAGGAGGATTGGATACTTTTACTCCCCTCACGAATCGAATGTAAGCAAACCCTAACTGACAACTGGAACGATGATGGCGGGTTACAGCGCCTATGTGGTTAACACATTTCTGTACAGCAGCGAAACATGGACGACATACAGCATGCAAGAGAGATGGCTCAACACCTTCCATTTCAGGTGTCTCTGTCGCATACTGGGCATATTCTGGCAGGACAAAGTTACCAGCACAGAGGTCTTGTCTCGAGCGGACCTTCCCAGCATCATCATGTTGTACGTTGTACACCCTGCTTCGGCAGTCCAGACTTTGCTGGCTGGGAAGTGTTCACCGCATGGATGATGGTAGAATTCGCAAAGAGCTTTTGTCTGAGAGGCAAAACACTGGCCATCCCGAGCTGCGCTATATAGACATTGTCAAGAGAGACATGAGGCGCTTAACATTGACACTGACTCATGTGAGGACTGTGCAGCTAATCGCTCAAGGGCGGAGGGGAGCAGCCTTAATCAACACCTCAAGTCGGAGGTGGAGAAGCTGATGCACACTACGGCAGGTAGGAAAGGAAAGCAGAAAGGAACGCTCCTACTTTTACAGATCAACAACCGTCCACAGATGCGACCTTTGCGACAGAGACTACCATTTCGGCATCGATCTCTACAGTCACTGATGATGCTGTATCAGCCGAATAGTTGGCCAGGACGGATACACCATCCATGGTCAGCAACTGACTGACAGAGAAATGAGTTTGACAGTGGCAAAGCTAGCACACTGGTAGGAAAATCTTAATCCACACTGCTGTTGATCATAATGAAACTGTACAGTATAAGGTCACCTCTGACTAGGCTGATGTGCAATGCCAGAAAGTATTGGTATACAAGAGGACAGGACCGATAATTGTCTGGTAATTTTATACTGATTTTGTGCTTGATTTATTAAAGATAATGAATGTAAGTTTATACATATTCATTATCCGATGAAAACAAATACTTTATCGTTATCCAGCTAAAGGAAAGCTGTCGGAGGACGATGTCCTGGTTTTGGTCTTGGATTCTGTCCAGTTTGCCTCACACAAGGATGCCGTCCAGCAGGTTCTGGGCCATTTCAACCGGGTTAGTGTCACTGTCAGTGTAATTTTATCTTTTTCTTTTTATCTACATGTATGTTTTTTTATTACTGAAGTTGTGGCATTCATTTATTCTGAAGGCACTACATGAAATATCCATGCCGGTCGAAATTATTTATTTAATTCATCTGGTATTAATCATTATTCCTTTGACAGATGTGGTTAAAATAAATACGAGATTTAAGAAATCATAGACTATCACATATGGCAGCTGCAATTTTTGTTCATTGCTATGCCAATACATGTGTACAAGCACCTATGACGATTTTTGACACTCAATATAAAATGATAAAGACCTTTGATTTAACAAAGTAGCGATAATGATAACAGAATCAATGTATAGTATCATCAGTATCATTATCATCATTTTATAAAAATGTCTTAAATTATAAGGCGTGTAGGGATATCATCATCATTTTCATCGTTACAATTAACTTTGAACCCTTAGTGGAAGTTTGGACTCTCGAAACGGTCTCCAGGCTCTACTGTTCTGAATGCGCAGAGGTTTGTCAAAGACTGAAAGAGTTAACTTTGACTGTATATATCAACATAGATATAATTATACACTTTTGATCAACATGTTCAAGTCTGTATTTTACACAGATTGATATCTTGGTGAACAACGCCGGCCGTGCCCAGCGAGCAGTATGGATGGACGTAGAGCTGGCCGTTGATCGTGAGCTGTTTGAGGTCAATGTGGCAGGTCCAGTGTCTCTGACCCAAGCAGTTTTACCTCATATGATTGAGCGAAGAAAAGGCCACATTGTTGTTATTAGCAGCATAGCTGGCAAAATCGGTTGGTAATTTTTTATATATTTTTTTTTAATAAAATGGCATCATTGAGAGATTTTGATCCCTAATCAAAAACTTGTTAAATTTAGCTACTACATGTTACATGTATTGCCCATTATCTGTAATATCATTCTAAGCACACGACAAAGATAGTTTTGTTAGATGAATTATCAGTAAAATAATTTTAACTTAGAAATGATGCTTGTGATATTGTTATTATTCATGGATGACCATTCTTTGTAATAGGAAACTGTACTGAATTTGTAATGAAAGGCAATGTTATTTGTAGATGTGTACATACATACATATTTATATGCCAGCAGCTTGGTTTTCAAATAAAATTTTACACTATCAGCATGGATGAAGATCTGCCAACTGTATTCACATAATACAGTAAACATGTAAATATCTCTTTTTTGTGAACTTTGGAGATACAGATACATGTAGTTTAGTTTGAGCCCTAGTTATTTCAATGTAAAGTGCAAGCAGTTGTTAGGTTAGTTTGCGGGTAAGTTGTTTCACTCTGTAAGGGAAGGTTTATCTGTGTCATTGAACTGGAGATTTGGCTTGCAAGTTTACTCTCTTAGTTGTGGACTTATGCTTCCATTTCATAAAGCTTTTTGGATAACCTCCACTAGGAGGTTGAAAGACGTTTTACAGAACGTAACCAATGGATATCTTTGCCTATATATGTATATGTACGTATGTTGATATGCATTTCAGGTGTACCATTATCTCGCTCATACAGTGGCAGTAAATTTGCACTTCATGTGAGTTACCCAATGTAAATACATGTAACTATTTTATGGTTTAGAGTCATTACATGTACATGTACATGAATATCTGTCTTCATAAGATCATATGACATAATATAGCTGTTTTCCAATCTACGTATGTGTTCTCAATCTGTCTTCCTCTCTGTCCCCGCTATTCTTTTTCAGGATCACAATCTCTCCCTAAAGACAGATAAAAAAAGATTAAAAAAACAAAAGAAAAAGAATTTAATTTCGTGTGCTTAAAGCAAATTAAACATTCAAGATAATTTGTAGATAAATGGCTTTGGAAAGACGCTGTAAGACTGCCAGCTCACACGAATTTTTAAGATGACTCATGTCATCATACAAGAAACAGTCAAGGATATGGGATGAATTGCATGTCGTGTTGCCTTCATTTTCCAGGGTTTCTTTGAATGCTTGAGGTTAGAGATGGAACCACATAACATTGACATCACTCTGATCTGCCCTGGACCAGTTTTCTCAAATATACTAATCAATGCTGCCACAGCGAAACATGGAGAGGTAAATATAGGCTTCTGTTATGCAATAGATGTCTCACATTTGATACGCGCATTTTTTAAAATAAGACATATAAATTATTTGGTCTACAGCAGTGCAGTGTCATTTCATCTTCCCGAATAAGAAAAAAATATACTATTTTTATATCGCTGCAATATCAGTTCCGACATTTTTGGCACAGCTGTAAAACTTAATATTCTTATAAACCATAAATTCACAACTGCGCACACACACACACACACGCACACATATACACACAAAATAATTTTTTTTTAAATTAAGCGAGACAATAACATTATGTAACACATTTACATCAATGATGTGCACACAATTTGAGAATTCACGATGTTTAAAAATTTGATTTATACTGTTTTTGCAGATAGTGTACATGTTTCATTTCAGAAGTTGCACTAGTCTAGACATGATCAATTATTTGATCAAAGTGTATCATTTCAAAGGTCACTATAATTATAGAAATCTACAAATTTGAATGATAATTGTCAATATTTAGCTGCTACATGCAAAATGATCATTTTTAATAATTTCACTTTAAAAAATGATGAGGCGGTGAATCCCTAAATGTGACAATTTGTATTTTTTTCATTATTGTTTCATGTACCTAATGGCAACAATTTGGAGTCATCTTCAGGTGCTAGGCCGTCCCATGAACACTTCAGAGAAGAGAATGGCCACTGATCGGTGTGCTGATGCTATAGCTGTGTCAATTGCCAACAAGTTGTACGAATCCTGGATTTCTCAAAATCCATGGTTATTGTTGTCATACTTTTGTCAGCACTTCCCGGATACAGGAAAATGGTAAGTTGGAAAGGACAGCTGATCAGCTTTATTTCTCCCATACATTTTCCAGTGCAACAGAAAAAAACTTGACTTCACATGCGGAGCCATAGGTTCATTACAAATGGCCACTTTGAGCATGACAGTAACCTGTTGTGAAAATTCCACCCTCCAAAAAAAAGGCTATACATATACATGTAGTTTGACTTGTCTTGGCCAGAGTATAAAAGGAACAAGAACTGGTCCAAGTTCTGGCACAATACTGGAAGTATTGTAACAGCCTTGTTTGAAAAGTATTTTCTGGTCTGGAACTCCTTTTGGAACGGCTTCTTTTGTCGTTTCAAATGATGACAGATGTCTAAAGCCTAACTGCAAATCTGTGACCACATCTCATCAAATAATGTTGAGAAGTAATATTACTTTATTTACCGTTTGTCCGTATGCTTGGGAATAGCAAATTGGCAATCTTGACATGGGTCTACGCTAGCAAATTTGTTGTGGTCTCTGTTAATCATAAAAATATGAATTGCTGTGTGCCAAAACTTGCAAGTATATTCATTATATATATTCTTATACACAGCTATCCTAAATCTTCATGTGTATTATCCATATGTATATGTATATATTGCCAAGATGAAGTTTTCTTCTCTTTTATGGGATTATCATAATCAGGAAATATCCAGTATTTTGTGCACATTATATACATACGTGTACATGTATTTAAATTTTGCTAATTTCAGAAAAATGCAAAAAAACAAAAACAACAAAGACAACAACAAAATAGCTTCCACAGACATATTTAAATTTTGCTTTTGTTTATCTGGCAGGCTATTTATCAAGTTTGGCTCTCGACATCTGATGAAAATGAGAGAAGGCTATCAATAACCTTGCAAGATAAGATGCATGTTCCTTCCTCCATTCTTGAAAAATTCTGAGAAAAGGTTTTCTGTTATGGATCTATATGTACCATTTAACTCTAGATATGATCAATGGACATATGCTACATCTCATGGTAACAAAACAATATGACAGAAATCAGAAAATTGTTCACCCCTTATTGACTGTGTCTGTGGCAAGGAAGTAGCACTATCTCTTAGACTTAACTCTTTGTTAAATCCTGGTTTTTCCCTCCCTACAATCCCCTATTAGATCTACAGGTATTGTGACTGGTGTCATGTTACTTATTATTAGTGTTAGTAACAAACAGGAATGAATTGAAAGGTTAGAACAATGAAACTTTCAGGAAACTGAGTATACATGTACAGTGTACATGTTTTACACACAGTTCATGGATGTCACCATTTTCATTCACCTCAGAACTAATAATCTGTAGCGGGGAGTGTCTTTCATTTGAGGTGCTAGGCTGTCCCCAGAACACTGGCTGTAGGCTTAAATGCGCCAAGGGTCATTATTTTTATTTTTAAAAAAAAATTTTATGGCATATATATATGAAGGCAGTTTAAAATGATCCCAAACTATCATAGATCTATTCAGTGTTGAACTCGACAATTACTAAGCCTCTGTTATTTCTAAAGAAGCAGTAAAATGACATGTATGTAGCTAAAATGGTAACATACACATTATATCTCCATACTATTGGATTTACGAAGTTCACTTCATTTAATTTATATTTTGAGAGACACTCAGGCAGAGCAATACATTAATCCTGTCATGAAATGTTGTAGGGTGAACAAAGAACTGTTTATACATGTATGCAAGGTGGAACTGAAACAAATATCACTGACATTAACACAAACATAATATTATCTCAAGAATCACTCATCAGAACTCCAAAAGTTATACATGTATACGGGTGCTTCTTACATGTTTTGTCAGAACAAAATCAGTTTTTCTTAGTAAAATATTGTTTCTAGCTTTGATGTGGTTAAACTGTGGTTGGGAATTTGCTTTTTTATGATTTCTGACTGTTTGAGTCATACTGACATACTCATAGTTGTTTAAATGAATGCTTGCTCTTACCTCTACAATACATTGATGAACTCATTTGTCTTGGAACATTATATTGTAGGTGCAAATTTTTATATTGCAGTCCACAAAAAATATTTTGGAAACAATTTGACACAATTATTATATACTATGATTTTATTTATCCTTAATGTTGTATTAAAAATAACTCAACTTCACTTTCATTTTATTTTATGAATATTCATTTGTTTACCTGTTTTCATTTCAGCTTCATCATTGAAACAGACAATGTCAAAGATAAAAAACCATATCAGATAAAATTATAACTCTGTGCATATGTGCACTTTGTTCGTACTATTATTACTATATGTCAAGCTGGTTTGCAAAGAGTATTATCTCCATCCATTATGCAAATATTTTATGATTTAGACAGTGTGTCAGTTATGAAGCTGTTGCCAAAGAGTCCATCATTAAACAGTCCCTCAAAAATTCCCAGTGCAAACAAAGTTCTCTGTGTTACATATCCATTATATATGTAATAATATATGTATCTTAATCAGTAACAGAGAGAATGTTTACTCTGTATTTTACTTTTTGTGTATGAAATACATACATGAATTTTCTGTTTTGCACAGCTCTATTTGTGTTGCTTGATCTATTTTTGAAGTTTCATTATTGAACATTCTGCAGGCATTAACTGATGAAATCACAGCATGATATTCCATTGTAAATAAACTGACAGAGTGATGCATTTTTACAACATAAACACACACAAAACAGGAAGAGATTTGGCAATTTTACTTCAAAAGAAAAAGATATTATTTGACAATTTTGTGAATTAAATCTAATTTTCATGATTTCATGACCATTTGTTTCCATTAGTATAAAGACATAATCCTCTGTCTCTTCAAGATGTGTTGCAGTACTGGTGGCACTGACTGAGAAAAGAACATCACTTATCTACTGGAATATAAAAAAACAAAAACAAAAAGTTAATGGATGAAAGATGATCCACAGTGAACTGGAAAAAATTGTGCGTCAGTGCATGATCATGCACACTTCCGTGTGTGTGTGTGTGCATGGGAGTGAAGTATGTGAATCTCTATATTTGTATTCATTTCCTAATGTATGTCCTCAACAGAAAAGTGGGCCATAAGGCTGAAATGTTTGGTGGCTTTCAGGGGTTGGTATAATTGTATTTTATTATCAACTAACAAAATTCATTTCATTTTTGTTATGTTTTTTTTTTTTTTATTTTCAAACTGCAACTTTGGTATCAAATTAATCAGAATAAAAGTTCAGTTCCAAAAGAAAAATTTGTTTCATTTGACTCAAAGTATACAGGTACAAAAGTACTTATCACCTAGTCTGTGAACATTTTCACAATGAACACAAAAATTTCAAACACAAACCTGGCAAAATCATTTATTGCCCTTTTTATTCATCACTTTCAACACTCAAAAACCACACGTTCACATTCTTCTTGCATGTACATGTCCATCTTTTTTCACCAAAATTCAGTTCATCAAACCATCTACAATTGAGCATGAATAACTTGAAAAATGTAAAACTGATTAGGCGTTAATTACAGTCTTTTTATGAATCACTACTGCCCTTAAGTATCCCTTGACTTTGTTCTCTGCTGCAGCAATCCATACATAGGGAAATAATGAATTCCTTGTATATTTTTCAGTTTCACAGTCAGTTCAAATTTGTCTTTGCCATTCTCAAGTGGGGTTGGCAAGGATAATCATGTATACTGCCTTTGAAACTGTTCCAAACAACTACATGTATATATTCACTATAAACAACATGGGAACAAAAAGATTGCCATTGCAATACTGGCCTATGGAATTCTACTTCTAGAGAGATACACCTGGTTAGCCCCTATCTGCTCTACATATCTGAGATGTTTGATGATAATCATCCACATCCAATTTCTTGAATAAGTTTTTATTTCATTTACTGATCTGATCACACTCCTCTGTGGATTTGTGTCATCTCCAGAGACAAAATGCTAGCAGGTACCACACCGGCCTTGCCCGTCATGTGCATCAGACCAACTAGAGAATTCAAGCCTTTGCGGAACCACACAATGTAATTATATCACATTTTATACACAAGCATTGCCGTATACATCTGCTATCTTCCTGTCAACTTTCTTCTGAGTCGTATCAATGTCACTCTGAATGCTGGCCACAGTAGAGAAATGTTTTTCTTGTACCACTCTCTGGAAGAAGAACAAATGAAAATGACTAATTTCAACACCGTGCAACACAGTGGGCAACACAGTGGTCTTGACCTAAGAACCTGCTGCCTAAGAATCCAGTCCTTTCAATGTGCCTTTATTGCCAAACCAAATTTTCTCACTGTGATTTTTCCTTGCCCAAGAACCTCTCCCAAGATTAAAAAAACAAGAAAGCAAAAA
>JBCEWB010755229.1:0-16700 GCA_039654565.1 Peronia peronii | reverse complement strand
TGTGTCAAATTTCAAGGCTGTAAGTGCAATAATAAGAAAAAGTTTAAGAAAATAGTGTCGTATTTGTCAGAAAAAAAATAATTTTTAAAAAATGAAGCTTAAAAAATTTTAAGGGGGATAGAGTACTTCCAGACCATATTTTAGCCATCTACAGATGTTTTTTCAACATAAACGGTATATTTTCCAATTTATACGATGATTATAGCATCTTTTGAGAATAAAATGAAAACATGTCATTTTTGACCCAAATTGAGTATTTTCTACCTGCGAGCCCCCTTAATGGGACAAATAAATTTTATTTTTCCATGATCTTTGATTAATCTGAGAGTCATCAGAAGTTTATGATGTACCACTTTGATCCTGATCTGTTTGCTGACAGTTTTAGTTAGGAACTTGAGAAATTAGCTTTCCCAAAATTCCTAACAAGACAGATAGGAGACGAGGAACAACCAACATTGATACACTGTTTACTAGATTTAGATAATGAAAGACAACAGTTATATGTTAATAGGAAACCAGATGATGGCAAACTTACTGAATATTTTGGTGTAACTTGCAGGCATTTATTATTTGTGTATCTTTCAATTCGAATCAGAACATGAAGCCCATGTTTACAGAGTAGTATAGTCCCAAACCATTCCAGTGATCAGATTGCTTTACATTAAAATCTATAACATGACAAGATAAATACAAAAATTGTATGAATAATTTTTGTTTGTTTTAAATCAATAAAATGATATAATCTTTGCAAATTTTTTCATAAGCATATGGAAACTGTAGTTCATGTGAAGAAGTTTTTTAGGCTTTTTCAGTTGGTCATCATTAGAAATCAGCAAAAGTTTGGTAAAGTGTGATGAAGATAGAATATACTAAAGAAAAATGCTTGGCAGGAATGGGCTCTGCAACAAATGTTTCTTTTTGGCTTGCCCTTACTTTGCTGTAAACAGTAATAGTTTTGAACCACTACAAATTTTCAATATATGCACATTATGTGAGATCTGTATTTTCACTTTCCAGATCATTATGGGCAAAATACTTCTTCATTTCTTATTTGACACTTTGTATACTATCAGCATTTTCTCATTCACATATTGCAATTTCTTATTTCACACATACGTATAAGTTATGGAAATATTTTATTTGATTGATGCCTACAATTTCTTGTAGATGAATAGGAAACAATTTATAAACTAAATCTTGAAATGGGAGTCCTCTGTTTTCTGATAAAATGTAATATAGAGAATAATCTTAAGACCTAAAGATTCTTTGCTGAGTGGTTTCTGGCAGCAAATTATTCGAAATGTGTTAGTTTAATGTGGATGCTATGATTGATAGCCTTTTCAGCCCTTCCACTTAATATCCAGATAGGGGGCAGGTCCAGCACTGGATTTTAAACTTTGCTTATGACATGCATATAGTTGATATAGGCTTGGATATGTGAATAAATGCACTTGTCTTTCAGATCACTTCTCAAAATGTTACGAAAAATGTTGTTGTTTATGGAACATGATGGATAATGTTCACATGTAATTGTGGATACATTGTCGCATATATCACATAATGGCATGGTGTGTGATATTCTTATCTAAAAATACATTTGTCCTTTGTTTCAATATGCAAACCACATTTGCAAAACAATGTCTAAAGTGTGTTCAGTTGATAGCATTTTTGTAAATAAGAGCAGCTATGAATTGTAGTAGAAAAAAATGAAATAACTCATAAAAGTCATATTTTGTAAGATTTTTAGTGATTGCCAACATTTACTTCATGAAATAAACTCACTTATTCCAGACTTTGGATTGGATTGTTTTTCCCCATATATATCATGTCTAACAATGTTCATGGAATGTCACTGCCAAGCTCAAGACAAGGATTGTGGGAGGTTTCAAAGATAGCCGAATAACAGGTTCATATTTTGTGGGGTAGTTTTTGACAGTGGTTTATGACAGGGAGGATAGTGTTTCTATGTAGACTCCAGTCAATAGTCATTTAACTCTGAAAGCATTACATCCAACAAACAATGAATGTTTGCTGAAAAATGTGAAGATACTGTAACAAGAAGTAAATCTCTGAAGATGTTTTTGGTTTAATACCTGGAAATTATTTCTTTTGAGAGATTGGGTGTATTTATGAGTCAGCTAGTGTGTGAAGAAAAGAAAATCATGCTAGGTAATAAAATTTAATTCTAAATAAATTTCTAGCAAAGTGATTTTTTAAATCGTAGGTCAACATGATGGAAGTGTCTCAAGCAAATTCATTGTTGTGACTGAGAAATAGCAGGGTTATGAAACTCGTATGCTGTTTGTCTTTGAATTTTGTTTTTATACTAGTCTCACCAAATGTGTCATATTTCAAAAACTTCAAGATATTCCAAAAAGTTCTAAAAAAAACAACAACAACAAAAAACTAACGACCACTTATATATTGTTCTGTTAGGAATTACTCTTCTTTCAAATTTGAACATTTCCAATTTTTGGGCCTTTTCTCAACTACAGACATACAGATATTGCCACTCTGTGATGATTTGTATGATAAGTTTCCTCTATTGGCTCCCTCAATTTTAGTATAGCTTTGAAGAGCAGATTATGATGTACAATAATATTGCTTGTGTATATATGCTGCGTAGCAGATAGAAAGTACATGCTCACCTGAACAGGACATTACTCATTTCATCTTACGGTGATATAATATTCATTCCAGTTTGTACATAAAATTACTAGTTTTGTAACGTGTTATATATTCACAGCTACTGGATTATTTGTTTCAGGCAATTATGGCTTGCTGTGGCATTGCATTATGGAAACGCCTGATTTATTGCAACTACAAAGACTTGAATAGTATCAGCTGTTACTCTGTGTTCACTATATGGACTGCAATCTTAGGCATGCTGAAATTAAAAACCACACATTGTTGTGTAACTATTGTCTCACTTATTTTGTTTAATCTTTGTTATATTATTATGTCTAATTTATTTTGTTCATGTTGATATAGATATGAGATATCAAAAATCTAGAAAAAGGAGAACAATGTGATCAGAGTGTGCCAGAATAATATGGCCTGTTGTCTTGCCTCCAGTGTGTGCAGCAATTAAACATCGTCAGTTATATGCCAAATTACTGTATGAAAAGATTCAATTTGTTTCATACCCATAATGCAGCCATTCAACCTAATCTCATAAATTCCAGAAATGTTACAAAGAAACAGATGATTTTTCTATCAGAAATAACAAATTGAATGGTGCCTCACAGGTAACTTAAACAGAGAATGGATACCATTACAACACAGCACACTGACAACATCAGCTTGCATTAGCATTTTCTTCATTATCAGATAGATCATCTTCAAGCATATCCCAGATTTTGTATTTTACTCAGCAATGATGATTTGAAGCATGGTCCATCCTTGTATGATTTATGTTTGACATATATCATTCATCTCTGTATCTAAGACATTAGACACTCATTTGACTTCATTCATTTCACTTTAAAATCATAAGCCTTAAAAACTTGAATTATTATGTAATGATTTTATATCCAAGATCCATATTTGCAAGGCTAAATACCCTTTTGATGTTTTGCTTTTGTTATTTAATATTGTAAAAGTGGAAAAAGTAACAACCATATTTTTAAAAAGTGACATATTTCTCATCCACCATTCTTATAGCTGTAATATACTTTTGGTTTTAGTATAGTTAAATTTAACTATTATTTGTATTAATATGTATGCATTTGTTTTTTCTTTAACCTTCGAGGTTTTTTTTTTTTGTTGTTGTTCCTTTTTTCTTTTTTCTGACATTAGAAACAAAAGTTGACCCAAGATCCTCAAGGCATTTCAAAGATTTTGTTGAAAACCTATTCTCGTATTTTCTCAACCACCTGTATCACAAATAATTCTGAATATTCAGAGAAGGGAACTTTTGTGTGAATGTTATCACTTTTGATACCATTGAATGATAAGTAATATCGTTAATCAACAATACTTAACTGTGTTCTAATAATATTATGGCTTAATAATCGTGACTTCTATTGTACGTTGAGAATGGAGAAATGACAATAACAACTACAAAGAACTGTATTAATTACAATTGTATACTTAAACGAACAATATTACACATATCAGCCTGGCTATGTTACGGTCATCTGTTATGTTATTATTATGTTCCATACCCTCTCTTAGAGGAATCATATATCTGAATAAATTATATTTGTAAGAAGCAGTAGGGTATTGGGGTTTTTTTTGCAATGTTTTGACTGTATATTTTGTCTTGCTATTCTCAAATTTCTTTAGGGACTCGATCTTCCTCCTCGTCCTTGCTGTCATCACTCCATGCAAATTTGTCATTTCAGAACAACAGACTGTCAAGTGAAAACAAACATTTATTACTGTCCCTGCTGAAATATCGCTCTCAAGTCACAGAATATTATGGGAGTGAAATTTGAGCTTAGAATACGAGACAAAGGGGGATAATATTTGGAGCGTAAGAAAAGATTTTAAGAATAGATAGCCTCTCTTAATAGTTTTTATAAGTCGCTGCCATTCACACAGTTTATTTAATTGGTAATACAAGCCATCTGACAAGCAATGTAAGAAATGGAATATAATGGTAGATGCAACATTAATAATGCAGACCGGTCATGAATTACTTGAATTAACTAGGGTAGTCCAGTGAAAGGATAAGACAAGTAGAGAGAAAAAGCCTCAGCGTTGAAGAAATTACAACAATACACACACACATACACACACGCATAGACTATAGGAGAAACGGAGGTGAGGGGAGGGGGTAAAAAGAGGAGGGGGGACGAGCATAACGGAAAGGGTGGAGAGGAGGGGCGACAGGCTATTGTGGGGAAACTGAGGGGGGAAGAGAGACGAAAGGGGTGAGAAACGGAGAAAAAAGAAGAACACAGACAGAGAAACAGACAGAAAGACGGTTAAAATAGATTTAGGAAAGGCACATCCTTATAGTCCAACACTCCTAACTAGAAGCTGTGGAAATGTAGCTAATACGTGGAAACGAACGCAAAAAACAAACAAACGACAATGCAAATTTTTATCTCCGCCGCATCTTATACGGTATCTGTCTGTGTCCAGTGTCCTATTTCTAAAGCATAACTTGGTCGTATTATCTTCAGAGGAGATTCATTTTTGATTGCATCAAAACGATAGAAAGACGAAGGGAGTGAGGTATGGAAAAAAAATACCAAGAAATAGAGAAATGCCATAGAAACAGAATATTTTCAGAGAAGATCGATTTTTTAGTTGCATGAAAAAGATAGAGATGTGAATAGAGTGAGAAACAGAGTAGAAGTTTACAGACAGAGGCTTAGCTGGACAGAAAGAGTGAAAGAGAGTAACATTCCCAACAGAGACAGAGAGAACATTACATCTCTGTATAGACAAACTTTCAGACTGGATCCTGAAATGCTAATCGTGTTCTATAAAGTTCTGAGATATCAGACGGCCCGGCCATCTTCAAAGGACATATTGAGCTATTGATTGCATAGGGTGAAAAAAATATTTTAAAAACTGAGGCAGAAAATGGATTGAAGGGGAGAAACATCACTCTGTGCAAGATATCTAGGGATGTTTGCACTGCCTGCTCCAGTGTACAGGGCAAGACTGAAAAAGTAAATACGTTACTTTCGTTGACAGAGCGGTATTCATAACTCAGACTACTATGTAGCCCTCCGTTATTAAAGGATATGGCTGCCTGAATGACTTTACATCATAAACGTACAATTACATGTGGGCCCACATATGCGATGAGCCGAATAGTGTTAGACGTCTACCGTTGAACTCTGGAACCTGACTGGATTCTAGGAAGATGAACGTAAATAAAAAAACAATAATAATAATATAAAAAAACGGTAAAAACAGTGGATGGTAAGAAATTTTAGGACTAAAAATCTTGACAGGGAGTGATACGTCTTGACAAATTTGAAGTTTATTGAAACTGGGTGCATTCCAAATAATAATAGTGGTGTTCGCCTATAGATTAAAATTACGGAGGAAAAAAAATAAATAAACAATTATTAGTCCTGATGCTAATAAGTGAATCAGTGACTCCATTCGACTTAAACGAAATGAAGAAGGCAAGGGAGAAAAAAGAAAGGAAAGTAAACATGGAAAATTTAAAACAAAAGAGGAAAAGAAGAATAGAAGAGAGTCAAATTATTTGAGTTGTTAGTGAGCGTAGAGAAAACAATGAATGTGGTACCATTATATAAACGTATTCAAAAGAATTTTAAAAAATACAGAAAACATCAACAAGTACGATGCCATTTTCTTTTTAGATGTGATAGACATAAATGTTTGTGTACATTTTAAATTTTATATAATCTTGGACACTAAAAAAGTGCAAGGAGATGGCAAAGGACTTTAGAGGGGAGGATAAAGGGGGGGGGGGGGGGAGGAGAGGAATCACACTAGGTGTGTGGTTAGGTGTCTGTCACTCGGTAAAAAAACAAAAAACTCACGTCATGGACGTCGCGAATTCGATTCTCGGATCCTTCCATCGGGGGATGGGAAGGATTTGAATATTAGAATTATATTATTAAAATATATTACTAATAATATTATTATTATTTTCAGTGACTCAACGGTCCCTTGCCTTCATGAGTATTGACACCCGATGTCTAGCCTTGTCGGATAAGGATGAATATATTTCGAAGATTCCATGTGTAAGTTATATAGATGCTAAAGTATCTCTGACACTTCAAAATCGGCTGAAGAGTAGACGGATACGCCGCTGTCCAGGCAAAATTTCTCATTTCCAAATTTCTACCCACAAAAATTCTTACCAAATACAAGGCAAACACACTTAAAGCCGAGAAAATCATATTTTCTTTTTATTGAAAGGCTACATACATAACAAACAACAAAGATTTTAGGTCGTCAGGACAGCGCATATTGTTGCTTGAAGTTCTAGTTTAATTGCTTTTATTTTATTTTCAGCCAATGTAGGGTCTCTAGGTCGACGTTCCGCCGTAACAGATCATCCAGAAGAATATGCACCTGCAAAACTTGTCAAGCAAACTTTTTTCTGTCTCTCTTTGTTACGTTTTTCTTCGATTTTTAGAATTATTGTTTCGATTGTCACAAGATAAACATTTTCTTTTGTGGCTGTTAAGACATCCTATGCTTTTGAGAGACAGGCATGAGAAGATCAAGAAGGATGAGAATAAGAATGCTTTCTCTGGTCTATTTTTCATACTGGAATGAGAGAACTTGAAGGTGGTAGGGTGAATTATCTTTATTTTTTTTTTCCTGGCAAAGCACGCGTGTTTGTCTGATAGTTTCTGTGCTGGATGTGTGTTAAATATTTTTGACACAACATCTTCTCTAGGTCTTCGTATCTTCAGTCCTTGATAAAAATCTGCATCTAAAAAGTAAGCACTGTACACTTTTGTAAGTCTGCATGAATTTAGAATGCAAAGAATCAATGTAGAGGAATAACATGTCACACCTTGATACCCAAAAAAATCATATGCCCTTCTGAACTGAGTGGGTAAAGCTATTTTACATAAAATATATATGTATAATTTTCGTCATTCTCCGCGCTCTCCCCCTTGTCGCTTGTCCATGCACTTCTTCAATTATAATTATCCCTTGCCTCTGAATGCCAGTAAGCTTATAATAAAATATAATAAATATCCACTAATTCATTTGGACACAACTTACAGATCGTCTAGGTCTATCTTCTAAATTTAAGATTAATGTCTTTATTTAAACGGTGGCAATCTTTGAATCTCTTAGCGCTAGATTGGGTACCGTGAAGAAGACTGGGCTGGCTACGGTAGTGGAGCAAGCTGGACTCGGTAGGCCCCAGAGCTTTATCCTTGCTCTCCAATAAGTTCAATGTTCACGTTGAAATCAATGCATTTTATCAGCCTGATCCATCTAAACCACTGCCACTTACAGACTATCTAAAGCAAGAGTATCATTTCATTTGATAACGACACAAATGACACAACTTGTCCTCACTGTATTAATCTTGACTCTTAATTGCAGTAAACAGAGGTCATATATCTTAGCCTTCACAATAGCCCAACATTCACTCATACACTTGTTAATCACAACAACGTGAACTATCCAAAGTAGTGTCCAAGATAGTGTCATTTAGATGCTATCTTTAACAGGATATCATTTGATTGGATATCGACATAACATCCGCTCATAACGATAGTCTTGAGTCTCTAACAGCCTTCGAACACCAATAGCTCAATTATTTTGTACTTATGCATTGGCTCAGCAACCTTAATGAGCTATTTTGACCATCAACCAAACTGTTTCCCTTTGCAAAGTATAAGAGATACACCACAAGCATTGTGAAGAAGGAAATAAACCACTTTTCCGCTTGTTTTGTGAAAAAAAGTAACAGAAAATTCTGAAAAAAAAATCATCATATATGATGAAAATGTTTTTTTCTTATCGTGTTTTATTTATTTATTTATTGTTTGTTTGTTTGTTTCTAGATTTTCAAATGATAAGAGAAAAAGTGATTTTTCCTCCTTACTTTGCAATGCTTATCATACACCTCTTGTACTTGGCAAAGGGAAGCAACCTAGCTGGCTGAAAATATGGCTCATACTATAAACCATCGTTATTTTCAAGCTATCTTTAATGAGGGTATCATTAGAATTTGATTTGTTATCGATATAACTTTTGCTCACAATTGAGATCTTGAATATTTAGTAAAAAAGGTCATCTATCTTTAGCTCACAAAATGGCAGAATCTCTTATAAATTTTCTTTGGCAGTTAGTAAGTGCAACAGAACACTGCTTAAAACTGCACTGATTTTGCGTCTCCGAGATACCAAAAAATCTCAGTGTAATTTATTTCTGGGAACTGACTTCACTTCCAAATGTCACTCCAAAACATGATTTAGATAATTCCAACGGCCTTGAGCACAATTTCCCCCATTTGATATTTTAACTCTGAGGGTTCACAATCACATTGAAAATGTAAGATAATTCTATTTCTTCTTTAGAAATCGAAGCTATTTTCAAGACAGACGATCATTAGAATTAACGTTATTTTTCAGAATAAAATATACCCTAAAGCATTTTTGTAGTACTAGACAAAGGGGCATATCATGCCGTAAAATGTTATCTTTAATGATTTTATATTTATGGACGATAAAACAAATGTTAGAAGACACTACTTCTTGTTTTTTAATATACTTTTTTTTTACAGTGGTATTCAATGCGGACTGATCATTTAGAAACAAACAAAAAAGAGGGGGAGGGGTCGTGAGGAGGAGTAATTTACCGTAAACATTAAGAATGGTTGCACACGGATTAAGAATTTCTTACCATTTAAGATTGATGCCATTATGTGTTTTGCTATCTTCCAATGAATCAAAGGTTTGAGCCTGGATTGCAAGACCATCTCCAAAAACTTATAACTAAGCTATTATATTATATAACAATGCAGTTTTCTAGAAACTTTTCAGCTTCGAGTCGTTTCCATCGCAGTAGAGACAAGACAACAAAGGACTAAAAAGTGTCATGAAAAGATAAACCCTAAGGATTTATTTAGAACTGTGGATCACTTTGGCACCCTTACCTATGGGCGACATAAATTTTCGTTTTTGCTTGAATTTTAAAAAGTCAAAACAAAACAAAAGAAAACAGAAATTAAAAACAAAATTAAAAAAAAAATACAAACAATAATGCTAACAATATGAAAAACATAAATACTGACATCTGAGAGCAAAAAAAAAATGATTCTAAAGAGTTTATAATGAACAGCTTTATGAAATTATGAAAAAGCAACAGGAGAAGAAAGGCTTTGTAAGGGATATTTGTGCTCCTTATTAGAGAGTCGTCTCTTGTTCCACTCTCTGCAGAAATATCATCCGCTGATTCAGTCTTTTCATTTGACTCCGATTAGAGATCATTTTCCCAGCTCACAGCTAAATAGGTTAAAAAAGCGCTTGAAAACAATTTCATCCTGATGTTGTTCATGTTGCTAGAGATCTCCTGTTTTTATCTTATTGTCTAAGATCGAGAAAATGATGGGAACTCATTATTTGTTTGGGTTTTTTTCCCCTCTGTAATAGTAATGTTATTGTTACTTATAATGCAGAATATGAACGCTGACGCGAGGAGAAGTCACGAAATGAGGGAAAAAGAAAGATGGACTAGATACTGCTTTGGACTTTGAAGATTTTTCCTTTGGCAGAAGATCCTTTTATTATCTTTTTATTTCTTTACATTCAGAATATAAGATGCTGATGTTTTTTGGGTTTTTTTTAGACTACAAAGTTTCTTCCCTACAGCAGAATAGTAGAAAATAACTGTATCTCATCATACTCAAACAAGGCTGGTAAAAATAAAACAAGACAAATCGCAACATCTCTATCAAAAACACACACACACACACACATACAAAACACACACACACAAAACACACACACACACAATCGCACACAGACACAGAATCACACTCACAAACACACACATTTTCAAGAACAATGACTCATTTCATGGCAAAGTTTAAACAAGACATCTGATACCGTATTTTTTTTATTTTTTTTTTTGAAAACCATCACCATCACGAATAATAAGAGGAACATATACACACAGGCACCCGCGCGCACGCACGCACGTTTACGAAAATAGTAACTCATTTCATAACAAAATTTAAACAAAACATCTGATACGAATTTTAATCATTTTTCATCTACTTAGTGTCGCTGAATTATTCAAGAGCTCGTCATTACCCCTCTTGAACAAACTTATTATTAAAGATAAAAGATTTCTCAAGCATTTGAAATGTGCTAATTGTGTGGTATCGAATACTAAAAAACGTGGCTTAATCGACACAGAATATTGGCAACTATCGTCTGTGGTTCTACTGTAAGGGCACAGTTTTTATGCGCGTCTAAAGGAGCTAACAATCATTCAGTCTGAAAGGTATCCCGGTAATGAAAGGGCTGATGTCTCTGTTCCACAGGTACTAACGTCGAACACTTATTCCTCTGGTGGGAAAACAAAGAGGACCTAGAAAACAAATATTTGAGCTAAATAATCGATAAAATTTCTGAGGGTGTCTAATCAATAATGAATGAAAGAGTGAATTTGATGGAGTATACTTTTTGTTTTACGATTGTAGCAGAAAGTATTCAGCGATCCATCTTCATAACCATCTTCTTATTCTGAAATTCATATAACACATTACAATACGAAATATCAGTTTCAGTAACGTTCAATTCGTCAATTCATTCGATCTCTAGGAAGACGGAAAAAGTCAGTTCAACGGCAGCATAATCTGACCGACCATGATGGAAAAACAGATAATTACATGTAAATCAAATGCGCTGGCATGTTCCTGAACTAGGTGAAAGGAAGACATAACTTGGCTCACTCATTACAAAGCAAATATTACTTTTGTTGAAAGTAACATTGCCGTTAAAGACAAAAGAGGACATCTTTGTATCACTATGACAATATCGAAGCTGCTGTAATAAAATTTACTTGAGATGTTTATCAAGCTTGGCCTTCATATAGGTAGTTCTTTTTTGTTGTTGTTTGTTTGCTTGTTTGTTTGTTTGTTTTTAGTATGTAGGCTGCTGCAGCCTTTCAGTCCTCTAGAAGTAGAGATATCTGGGCTTGAAGTTCCTGCCCAATTAAAGCTTCTGGAGGTGAAAATTTGGAAATTTCGACACCAGAATCTCCGCCTTCATCCGACTTTTAGTTACCAAAGCTTCTTAAACGTGTATAACGTTCACGGAGACATCCGAAATATATTCACCGAAGACAAGACGTCTGGCTAACCTATCCCAAAGCCAAGGGACAATTGAGACACTGAAAAAAAAGCAGGTTCTAATCTTTCCCATCCCCGACACTTTCACAGAGAAGCCGAGCCCCCAAAAAAGTTACCGCACTCCGGTAGTTCTTGGAGTCACCATGGCTAATAAAATGCTGAAGCTAATTCTCTCTCTTGGTCGGCGCTACATCAGCCCTGGACTAGTCCACTCTGTGTGTGAATGACGGGTCAGAGAAACTAATTATAGAAGATATCTCGCGTGACATCAGAACACGAACTGACCAAGAGATATTGACTTGGTCCGGGACAGAGAGCGGAGCGAGCGGGTTTGAAAATGTGGTGATAAATCTTCAGTTTTGTTCGGTTCTTCTATTCCGGTAGTTGCTTTTAACAAGATAGTGTTGAAGCATAATGCTGATAAACATTCATAGACTCACCATTAGATTCGAGTCCAACCGGATTGATAGATAGGTAGCAGAGAAAAACAGAAATATAACTGGAATTTCTTGGACCTGTAAAATAAAAGAGATTCATCATCATCATCATCATCATCGTCGCCCCTCGCGGTTTCTCGGAATATAGTCAAGGACAAAATCTCCCTGCTCAGTCTTTCAGTATCACTCACTGTTTCATTTCATAACTAATCACTTTTCCTCGCTCATTGTCTAGGCATTGTCCGCGACCTTCCCCATCCCGCCCCACCTTCCGTAGTGAGTTCCATCCTTTTTGCTCGTAGAACTGCTTCGGTTTCTCACTGTTTATCCTTCCATTACCATTTTCTTCTTTATTACTTTGCCCACGAATTTTTTCGAAAGTCCGGGCTTATTATCTTCTTTAACCTTCAGGAGACCGGTTCAGCTTTTAAAAGAATATGAAAATATGGTAACATTGCATCAGATCAATGTTGGGTTTCCACAAACTACGGTGAAATCAGCTGTATGATCTGTAATGTATTTAGTGTGTTCAGTAATATATCTGTAGCTGAAGCCCCCAGGAACAAAAACAACTAAGTTACATAATTTCATACATTTTGAGCCAAGATCGAGAAAGCCTAAATTTAAAAAATCTGCAACAAAACCCACAAAAGGCTTATGGACTCGAAAACTACTGAATGCATCTATATGAAATTTGGCACACAACATTTTTGCATAGAAATCACTGTTTCTACTTACATAAAGCCGGAAAAAGCTCACTATGTTTGACGTTATTCTGAAAAGTCGATAATAATTTAATAGTAAACTTGTGAGAGTGTTTGATCAGAACTGTACGTTCGATAGAATGGCACGTTCAAAATACCAATTACGTTTTCTTTGAGTAACATTCAGCTTAATTCCCCAAAATACCGACATCGAGGTGCGCACGCTTGTCATACACTTTAAGTCGCAGGGCAGTATCGGTTTGACCTATACTGGAAAAAAAAAACACTCACAAAGGCTGTGGGTTCTCTGCTAGTAGATAAATAAATAAATAAATAAATGAATAAATAAATTAATTAATTAATTAATTAATTAACAAAAAGTATTGAGCATTTCATAGTCAGAACGTAAAATAGATGCAATCATCGAAACATCAATTGTAAAATTGGAGCAACGGGCATACTAAATACAAAATTCCCTTTTGTAGATAGCGTAAATTCACTCAAAACTAACTCGAGGACTGTTCATTCTAGGGTTTTCAATTAAATCTACTTCGTCATGTAGAGTAGCTATGGTTTCCTCATTTTTCAGTGTTTTAAAGTTTGTATTTGTGTGCATCGTGTATGTCACACTGAGCTGTCGAGGGTTAAACTTTGTTCATGGTTATTGCTATCTCCCTCCTTCGTTTCACTTCTCCTGATTACCAGATAATGTTCGGCTCTGCCAGTTATGTCTGTATACGGGTGTGTATCTCATTAATCTTTAACTCAGTCTAGAGTCATCGTGGTAGCCTTCTGATGAGATGTACATTACTTTTTCCTATCCGCCGCTGCAGTAGGTCAGAGCTTGGGTTTCCGCAAATTTTTGTTTCTTCTGAATGATTTTACGTCCAGGTTTTCCTCTACCCGTTTTCTCTTCCCGTCTATAGTGCATGTATGGACACATCATTATGTGCCTCCTTCCTAACGTTTGTCTGTTTCTGCAAGTTATTCTGTGTGGATTACCTTCCCAGGGTCACGGAAAAAAAGAATAAAGAAAGGTGACTGGATCATGTTGACAGTACTACCAAACATTATCTTGATTGTGCCAAGACAAAGCTTATTAATAATTCTTCTTAATGATGGGAAGATATGGAGTGCAGCAGTTTTGTGTTCTCATCATGAATTAACTATCAGTATTGAAGGTTTTAAGAATGATATAAACTTTAGAAATGCATGCAGAGAAACAAGCAGTTAAAAAATTTACAAAACACAGAGCATATGTAATTCTCACGATTTAACACTAGAAATGTCAGTAGAAACTGCAGAAGTATCTGGATTTCTATAGCGGTATTGCTCATGTTTAAGAAATGACAATTTAGGCTTCACCACAACACAGGAAGAGCACGCTTCTATTATAGTGCACGTTGTTTGGAAAACATTTCAAACACAAAGGTATGGTCTCCTGCCAAATCGATCCCTTGTCACTTCTACAGTTAAAATTTGTTTTGAAAACTAACATCATTGAGGCTTGGTTAGCCTTATTATTCCCGTCTTCTCTTTCACTCATCTCATTTATTCATGATTTATGACATTTCCTAGCAATTCCAAAGGACAGTTATGCTTAGTGACGTGATTAAAAAAAGAAAAGCAGTATGTAACATGGCCAAGGTATCACCTCAAGCCCCACAGAGACAATTACACTCCAGTCTTTCACCTTTTGTCAGTCATTGATTTATTTAATGTAAGACATTTTCTGTCACTTTCCAAAGGCAAAGTTATACTTGATGCTCGATTCAGAGAAGCAAGCAAAACAAAACTATAACATTATCAAGATATCATCTCAAGTCAGTTACAGACGCTTAGACATCAGTTTTCCACCGTTTACCCTCCCCATAGGTACATGCGATCTATGATGTTTCCTACTAGATTATAGAAAACACGTTATACTCAGTTGATTTTTTAAAAAAATGAAATCAAAACTAACACAATCGAGATATCGCCACAAGTACTACTCGTATGGCCACTAAGACTTATATTCCAGTCTTACACTCCTTGCCCACCATACTGGTTATGTCACATACGATATTTCTTGCCACAGTCCAAATTACAAAGTTATACCTCGTAACTTGACTCGAGAAGAAAACGAAACTATAACATTGTCAAGGTATCGCCTCAAAACCTGGACAAAGGGTCTGACTGAGCCATCAGACATAGACCTTTGGTATGCCCCATTCCCTTTGCATCAACCATCGCGGGCTACCCTGTTTGATAGTTCTATCTCGTCAATCAACCAGCTTGGACGCTGATGGGTATATCGATACCATCGGCAAGAATCGAGACGAATAGGACTCACTAAAGTAGTGCCTCTACTGATGGGAGCCAAAAAATATGTTGATGTATCGTTCATGATAGTGCACGACACAGGCTTCTCGATTTCCTGGAGTATTTGTTTTGTTTAATAACCTAAATACAGACTGTTTCTCTGCGTTTATTTTTGTAGGTGTATGCAGGAAGGGAGGCGGTGATAATGTACAGTTATCCCGCAAAAGAAGGAAAACAGTTGGTAAAATGAAAAAAAGGTGAAAAGATGAGTTTGTATACAATATATATTAAACATTTATGTGCCTTCCAGAGCTCTTGGGCGATTTGTTGCTTATAGGACAAACTGAAAGCAACTGATTATTTTGTGAGCAGACTTAAATCATTGAACTATTTCTATATCATACAGAGACAAGTTCAATGGTTTTATGATGTCAAATGCACACTTTCGCATCGTCCGGATTTTCTCACTCTATGCTCTGGCTTCAGATAACCCAGGTAATTTCAGATAAGTGCAGTCAAGAAATAAATCACATTACTATGTATACATACCGGTGTAAGCTTAATGTTACTGGCCGACTAATATTAGCTGTCAAAGACTTTGTTCAAAACTCGAACCATCCAAGTAATATTAAGTAATTCTTTTTTTAAAATGAATCATATTTTGGCCTTTGTACTTCTCTGTTACTGACAGACTATTAATGACTTTTAAAGACAACAATTGCTGAAGCTCTCTAAATATCAATAGTAGCTACAAAGCCTTGAAGGAAACTTTAATTCATCATAATTTTACTGCCAGTAATATCACTTCTTACAGAGATGAAATTTATCAGGAGGTCTGGGAAAATTGTAGTTACGACTTGTACTCGTAGACAAGAAAATATAAAAACTGGCATCGATATAAATCAGCTGAAGACCTCCTCCCGTGACAATCCAGGGAAGGAAGTGCTAATTTGCCCATTTTGCGACACGTCTCTTGCCTAATGATAACCCTCGTCTACATCCCGGGTAAACCTCATCTCTCCACCCAGTAATGGACCGCCACTGAACATGGGTCTTGTTCATCATGACCGTGTTCTATGGCCCTGAGACCGATTTTCACGTGAATAAAAAGACGTTTTCATTCAGATACTCGATTATGTGCCAGCAGTCCGCTCTCCCCCTCCCCCCCCCCCCTTCCAATTCACTCTCACGTTCCCATTTTGTAAGGCATTAAAACGAATGTACGAATATACGGGAATCTTGGCAGTTGTTGAAGTCGCACTCAAAAGGACAAAAAAAAAAAAAAAAAATGCGACGATTTAGATCGAATTAGATTCTGAATAGACTGCAGAGTTAAGGGTGAAGTTGTCATAAGCTCAATATCCAAAGACTAACAGATCTGATCCAGAGACAGGCAGACAGACAGATAAACCAATAGAGAAATAGATAGATAGATAGATAGATAGATAGATAGATAGATAGATAGATAGATAGATAGATAGATAGATA
>JBCEWB010755118.1:2526-16701 GCA_039654565.1 Peronia peronii | reverse complement strand
TGGAGTTAGGGGAGGGATTAAAGAAAGACATTGGTCAGCAAGGTGGTCAGTCTGGGCCTGCATTGTGTCACTCCAAAACCAAGGCGGAGTCTCTAAAGTCAGAACAAACACCCTGAGGCTAAATACTAGCGCCGAGATCCAGATTGACAAGCCCGGAAACGCGCGCCGCAGGGCGTTGTAGCCCTTAGGCTGGGTCGCAGTTCTAGAGTTAAAATTAAGACATGTTAGAGACAATATTTAAATTCCTTGTTATCAACAAAAATAATAGACAGGTCTTTATGTCAACAGACCAAACTCCTGTGCACTGAAAAGCCCTGTAGGCCACATAATACAAACTGAAGCTTAGAGTTCTCTTATAATGAAACTGACAAGGTCATAGCATATTTTGAATTACTGGGAAACAATCACACTAACTGTCAAAACTGCTGTGATGATAGGTTCCAGGTATATTACTTTGTGCTTCTTAATGCAAGCAAGTCGAAATGGTGGTAAGGAGAAAGGGGGAAACTTTTGTGCTATTTAAAAAAAAAACTGTGATGAATTTTTAATTCAGGCATACATACTGAGCTGAGCATAGCTAATAATAGCTTATAGATATACCCATGATATGTGTACAACAGCTCCATGCTTCACTCATTTTTTTTTTAGTTTTTCTATTAATTCAGATTTATCTCATTTCTCTGCAAATTCAGCTGACAAACTTTTGAGCAAAATTAATCAACATTAAAGTATTCTAACCTGAGCGACACAAAAAACAAAATCAGAAATTACTCAATTTCCTCGATAGCATAATGAATAGAGAAAATTCATCTCAGAACTATCCTAACGATGTTGTTTTCTCAAACCAGATACAATATGTTTCTTAAGTACTTTCATCCATGACAAAATGACAAGAATGATATATATTATGCAGATATTACACAGATCTCACCAGATAAGGTGCAGCATTGAAGCAGACACTGATGAGTGCATTCAAATAGGCTATATGTAACAGGACTTTGGTTTCCGCATTTCGAATGTCAGAGATTTTGGTCTGGAATGGTGGCTCCCATGCATACAGTTTCAGCACCTGAAAGAACCAAGGACAACGAGCTTTATCAAGTTTTGATTCCTTGATGCCAGAATATAATGATGGTCACAGTAAGTCTTACATACCAATGTCTCAGCTGGCATTATCTTTGGAAAGTATACTGGCAATGTATTACTGATTCAAATGTGGAGTAAAGGCAATTAAAACAGAGCTGCATGTTTGCCAATAAACAGTGATGTAGTTGCTTAAGAGAGGAATAGTAATCATAAGTGACTAAAATTGATCCTTATCTTGTTAATCCTATGCAATCTTGCTGTCTTAAGTCTGAAATCATCTTAGCTTATCCTCATTGCTTAAAGATTCTCATTTATATTCCATTGTCAACTATAAGTACATATGAGGTACATCTGAGACAAGATGCAATGAAATCAGGCATTCATCAAAACGAGACCACTGGAGAAATCACAATTTTTTCAATAGTGAATGAATTTTTAACAGAATTTTTTTTGCACAAAAATCTTCTATGTTCATTTAAAAATTATGTACTTCAGAGTTTAAATAGCTGAAATACATTGAGCAAAAGTCCAAAAATTGATGACGAGGATTAATAAGAACTAACAAAATTGATCTGCCATTTTTTTGCTAATTTCAGCTGCAGCAGAAGATCATCCACACTGGACTTTAATTGCCAACATCTCAATTTCTATTCAAGGTAAAACAGATTATTAATTAACAGGAAGAAAAATGAAAAGCTTTAATGTGATACCAACAACTCAATATGCTCAAAAACTGACCTACGCCTGAGTTCATTGTGTCACTTCTCATACAAAAATCACAATCAATTTTCTTTTTACTGGTAAATATGTTCTGTTGTTTTCTTTTGTGTTGATACTTTTCATCTTCAGCAGATGTTGAGAGCCATAAACATGTGTCTATTATAGCCAAAATGTTGTGTTTTGCTGGGTGAAATCTGCAACAGTCAGATGTAGTGGTTTTGAAATGTTTCTCAAAAGGCAATTATAGTCATGACATTCAAGGTTAAGTTCATGCTTTGGCACTTCAAAATGACAATAGGAAAAAAAAAGTGAGAGACTTGTATAAATAAGACTGTCTCTGCATCACTGAAATACCAAGTTGCTCTCAAGAGACAAAATACAAACTGATGTGGCATATGGGAAATTTCATGTCAGTTGTATTCAGAGTGTGCATGAACTTTTCTTGCTACACATTTAATGGCAATTTTACAGTATTTCTTTCATATGGCTAGTTCTGAAATGTTAATTGTTTCATTTCATGAGAAGAATACCTATGACAATACAGACTAAAAAGACATAATTGCTAGCAAGGCTATCAAAGAAAGTAATTCTTCATCTTTTCTTACATTATTATTTTTATTTTCTTTGTAAATACTTGTTATATTTAATGAATAACTATGTCTAACATTACACATCAAAATACATGTCTGTGAGCACACTGAACAAAATAATAAGTTAATAAATAACAATAACAAGTAATTAAAACAGCAAAAAAAAGAATAAATAAAACCGAAACAGTTTGACTGAGAAGACAAAATAGTCCAGTCTACCTTCATCCCACTGAGAGCCTCATTAGTCAGTCTAAGCCTGGCATCCTTGTGTCTGAGGTTCTTTCTCTGCAGTATCTGTTGTTTGCCAGCAATGTAAGAGTTGAAGGGCACGGTCAACAGCAACACAGCCAGCCCAGCAAAGACAGAAACCCCCACATACTGGTACAGCACTGCAATTGCAATAGCCACCTGAGGGAAAGATGACTAGTTTATTGCCTCGCTCATTCATGGGTAAAATTCCTTTTTTTTTCCCCCACCTTTTACCTGAGATCATTTTCAGAATAAATAAAGAATTATACTCTCATAAAGTGGCATAATGACAGTTTTATCTCATTCTCATGAACTAATATATCGTCATACAGGCCCTTCTGAGTGAGTGTAACAACTATTTCTCAAAGTAATTTTGACCTCACCACGGAGGATATGCCCCTTTATTGTAAAGGATGACCATTTTATGTCACTACATGAATATTATTTTGTCAATGCCATTATAGTATCAGTTTTTTGTAGTCAGTTATTCAGTCCAATAGCTTCATTATCACAACAAAATACAATATGAATGGTGTTTCTGACCAGCAAAATGATAGATTGACTCCAGAATGATGGAAAACAGCAGAGATATACTAGCACTAGACCAAAAGAAAGTCCTACGCCTTGAAGAAAAAAAGCAATTGATATGCTATCACAAAGTATACCTGTATAGGTGTAGTCCAAGCAAAGAAGAAGAAATTCATAACATCCTGAACTCGCTGGCAATCCACAGACATCAGACTGACAATTTCTCCTGCCGTAGATTCTTTCTTGGCTTCATTGTTCATTGTCAAAGCCTACAGGAAACAGCATGAAAACAAGTCAGAAGATTTGTAGGACCTGAAAGACTGCCTATCCTTCTGATCATAGATCGTAAATTATGCAAAAGCAAGATATATGATGAAGATTTCTATATGTGGAGAGGACTACTGATAAATTAGTTAGCCATAAATGTTTTAAAGTACAACTTGTACACTTTTTGAAAATAGCATACTTAATATCATGCAGGTAAAGTTTTAATATACTACTCTACCACAGTGAGTGACAATGTCATGGTACAGGAAAGAAATGCACATGACTAAAAAGAAACAATACATCTGAATTTACTATTTTATATTTTTGTTTTATATTTTATGATCTGGCTTTCTCCATTTTGGATGATCTATGTAGAAAGACACAATACTTGACACAAGACACAATTCAGCTGAATTGATTGTCTCATATTTAGTTTTCTAATAAATGATCTGTCTTTTTTCTATTTTATCGGTCTTTTTATAAAAAAATCAACGTTTTCAAGAACTAATAAAATGAATGTTGAGGTTCACTGCCTGAAATCAAGAAGTAATATTTTTGGAAAAACAGAGTCAGATACTCTTGGTTACTGTCAAACATAACTTTTCTCTACATAGGTCTCTTGAATTGAAACTATTTGGCTAATTTCTATAATGATCTCTTCAAATAAAAAGTTACCTTTTTGTAAATGGCTGCTATCAGTGTGGTTTTCATCTGCATACCGACAATTTGAGATGACCAAAAACTGAAGTTAAACAGGACTGACTTGAACATTTGAGTGACAAATAGTAACACTGCTATGGTGTAACCTTTCCACACATAATCTGTTTCCTTGTTGTCTGCATAGCTGATCAGGAGACTGGGCACAGACAAAACAGGATCAGTTATCATACAAAATTACCATATGTCATTCTGCCATATGGATTTATAACATCATGATCAATGTACTATCCCAAACAGTTTAAAAATCATCAATTGATGAATGTTCTCTTCTTTTTCTTTTCATATTAGAAACAGCAACATGCTGACCATATAATTTGTCTCACAACAGTGAAAATGAGTTGTATGGCAAATTGACAAATTTGTGCCATACTGAGTTGTAACTATCACAGAAAACCTTCATTCATATACTTTCATGTGGTAGATAGTAAGAAAAGTGAGCTAGCTTTGCTGTAAGCAGAGATATTGCAAATTAAAAAGATGAAAGTGACCCTTCAGCACAGGTTAAAGTCAGAAGGAAAATCATGAAAAAAAAACAGTTTAGCATCTAAATTTATATCTTTCTCACAACATTCTAATATTCTATACTCTGCCCATAAAAACAATATTTTCTTATTCAAAGATGAATGTTCTTCCAATTTCTGCAAAACAAAAACATCGGTATGAGACTATCTTCATAACATTCAATCCTGATTTCTCTGTTCGAGTCCAGTGATTTAAAACTCATTCTGACTGGCTGTGAGACATTTCTTTGTATATCATGGTGGAATTAAAACTTCATAGGAACACCAGTCTTCATTAATGTATTCAGATTGAAGATTGGCTAAAACTGTTTTGAAATTCCACTAATTATTGGTTCTATATGTCCCAATCTTGAAAAAGAATTAGATTTATGAAAGTTTCACATCTTGAAAATATATCATCAATGCCAGCAGAGTTGAATGGACAGAAATTTCTGCTTTAAGCTTGTATAGAAAGTATACTAACATGAAATGAAATTGGAGTATTCTGTAAAGGTTTCTGAGGGAGAAAATAATTTTCACTTAGAAATCCATTATAAATGTGAAATAAATCAATTAAAAAAAAAAAAATGTACGGAATGAAAAGAGATATAAAAGGAAATAAAGAGAGAGAAAGAGACCAGAGAGACAGACAGAGAGCCAGAAAGATCTTACATTTTCTTTACCCATTTCAACCTCCTTGAGGTGCCTATCTCAGAGGCCAGAGATGGACAGACTGAGAGAAAGAGAGAGACAGAGTCAGAAAAGAGAAAGAGAGTAAGAAAAGAGAGAGAGTGACTTTCTTCAAAGGCTTTTGTGATAGTAAACTGTCCAAATTTGACCGTGAAAGATGTTATCAAAGATTAACAAAACTTGTGCTTCATGACTCAGACCTGAGAAGGACTGGGCTAAGCATCAGGAAGACATCAGAGACAATTTTCTGGATCAGTCCAATCACCAACTGGCCTCCAACCATGCGGGTCAAAACACGTAGCAGAGATGGCCTCTGCTGTAAAGAAAATATTCAAATATATGGTCACTGTTCTACAATAACAGCAAGTTAGGCCAAATACAACTGATATCTCATGACATTCCATGATTCCTGAACATGAGAACTATCAGATAGTGACATAAAATAAGAAATGCATTTACAGAGTTATGTTCTATTCAATAGTGTCACAATGACATACTCAAAACAATTTTTTCTCACAAGCTCAAATTTGCTGAAATATACCATTATGATTATCACAGAGCATTGACTATATCTGCTATTATAGCACAGTTGTTAATTTCTAGTAATGTACTGAACAAAGCTGTGTGAGCACATCTTCCTTTAAAACTGGTTTGGCAAACTGTAGTATCACATGATTACTTGAAATCAAAATGATTAAAGATTCACTTATTATGCCTTGCATTTTTTTTTCCTGCAGCATCATAAGGAAGTTCTTGACTTATATTCCCTAGAGACTTAAACTGTCACTTTTGGAACATGATTAAATATCATTATAGAAACCCTGATATGTTAGCTGAAAGTTCTGCTGGCACTTTTATGGTTAAACAAGTACATTGTGGAAATGATCCCAAACTTTCACACACTAGCAATTGATGTAGACTTTCCATAAACAACAGTTCCATTTCCATTACAATTAAAATATTTGAGCTTTTCCTAACAGGATTTTCCAGTTTATCTTTTAGAATACACACATATCTTAATTCAAATACCTGCTTTTTTTTATCCCGAGATTTTTTGTCTTGAGCTGTGGAATTCACAGTTGCTGGATCCACACTTCTCCACTGACTGGCACCAGATGTCTTGCCTTCAGCTTCATAGAATTTCCCATTCATATTCGCCAGCAAAGGCTGTGACTCTGATGTTAAATCACTGGACTGAGAAAATTCTTCCATTTTGTGGCTCTCTGTTAAACCTTTGCCATGTCGCCTTCAATACACAGAAAAATAATAAGTTATGCTAATCCCATGATCCTTGCACAATACAAAAATATAGTTTTGTTTTTAAATGGGGCCTAAGGCATGATATATTTCTGTTAAATGATATCAGATAATCTTCTATTTTTTTTATAAATTCCAATGCAAAAAAAAAAAAAAAGCCAATACTTCATGGCTTTTTGTCACAATCATTTGTCTTGTGCCCAGAGCAAATGAGTCGGAAGTTGCACCAGGTGATGTCAAGCTACGGACGTTTTTAACTTTTTTCCAACTCAGATACCAAAATTTTTCTTTTTTTTTTCACACAAAACGAAAATTTAGCTTTTTTCAACCTGAAAATAAGAAAAAATCAGTATCTGGGTCAGAAAATAGTTAAAAATGGCTGTAACTCGAAATCACCCAGCGTGATGTCTGACTCATTTGCCCTGGATGCAAGACATTTACTATCTTGTCACACAGATTCATGCATTTTGACAACAATGTCAGAATGAGGAGGAAATCTTTAATCAAATAGGATAATAACTTTTGTCTGATGTGACTACCATCATAACTCTAGAAGTCACGAGGCTGGTCTTTCCAAACAGTTGGGCCTTACACTTTGTAAAGTAAGTTATGCAAGCTGGTGTAAAGTTTTGGTGATTGTAAGAGGCTCAACTTACAGCGCATTGTAACCTCAAATGTCCTGTTCTACTTTTTTTTAAACTACACACATGTCATCGTACTCGCCCTAACTCCAGCAGTATCTATTGTCACTTCCAGGGTCATCAAAGTTCATGTCTCTGATGCTGATGACATGATAAAATCAGTGTTTGTCAAACTGGAGAAATAATGATTTTTTCAAAGGTGGGTAAATTTTGCACGCAAGGTTTTTTTCAACAAAACTCTTCTATGTTAATTTAAAAATATGTTTTGTGTGTGTTAAATTTGTTGAAATATATTGAGTAAAAGTCCAAAACTTGCAATTTAATGACAAGAGCTAAGTGAGAATGGGGAGCAACAAAATTTATCAGCTATTTTCTTGATAAATTCAGCAGCAGCAGCAGACAACCTCAAATTCTCTTTAACTGCCATTATCTCGGTTTTCTAATTGAGGTACAAAAAAGATTTTTTTCATCAACAGAAAGAGAAATGAATAAGCTATAATGTGATACCAATAATTCTAGAAGCACAAAAAGTGACCAGTGCCTAATTCCATCATGTCTTGCCTCAAATAAATTGTTATCTCTGACTAACTGCAGTAGGAGCAGAGCGTCCATCATTACCTTTTTCTTTTCATTTTCACGGTCTCTCTAATCCATAGTCCTTCAAAATTTGGGACCAGAGTATCACTTGTGTCCCGAGGATTCAGGTCAAACAAATCTTCCTCTGTAAGATCTCTTTTCCATCCTTGATACACAGTTCTGGAAAGCAGAGAGGAAACTGATCTATGGGCTGGTGTGAATTTATTATTTGGACAAGCAAGAATTAGAACATCTTCAGTGGGTTGAAAACTGAATAGGAATGATTTGGCACAGTTCCGCCTAATTCTGAAACTGCGCATTTTATATCTACTGAAGGTGACACATCAGAGATTTGAATATTTTAATAGTGAGAGAGTCTGCAATGAGGTGGATGATTCCTGCCTATCTGTTTGGATACAGTGTTAGTGTTTGTCTTATATTAGACAACTTTTGATATTACAAAAGTTAACACTGATGGTGTGTAAGAAGGTAAGCATCTCAAAACTATGCTAGGTGTCACTATTTCTCCATGTATCCTATCCCTCACCTTTAATCATAACAATTCCGGTTGATCCAACCTTCTAAATGGACAATAACTGCTTGCTTGTTAAAATGCTATCTATAAGAGGTCCATTTAGCTAGACACAGTTTCCAGTTTATTACATTATATTTCATAAAAAAACTTTTTTTTGAAAATTTAAAGAAACAGAGTATCAAAAAAAAAAATAGGCTAATATCACATGAATATCTGATAAAAGCAAAATGAAAGCAGATACAAAACTTGTAAGTTCTAAAACAATAAGATAGATTAAGACATTTTAATTGGTAAAAGTGAGAGGCTTACTTGGAAACCCAGCCATAGAACACTTGACTGGGAAATGATGCTGTGACTTCTGGACTTGTTTTCTGAAATTTGAGTCAGATCTCTTTAATCAAACAACAATATATCTTCAGAAGGCCATAAATTTGACACTTTTGAAAAAACATGAGTGAGAAACGTCAAAGACTAAATTCCTATACAAATGTTCTAACTATACAACATAGTAGTGGAAATCAAAAGATACATTTCAATGGAAATGTTCAAAACATATTATAGGCAACCACAGGACAAATTTCTAAAGAAATTTTCTGAATAAAGTCCTCACATCATTCAAGCTTTCTATTCCTGTTGAATCAGTCCCGACAGTCAACAAGAGCTGAAGCACTTCCATGGCATAAATCAAAGCAAAGAGGACAAATCTCAGCAGCATGTCTTTGTATTCCTGTTGACAAGATTACATTGAACATATAAAACATGTCAACAATAGTATGGCATCACAGACAAATTTTTTATTTAATGGTGAAAATGACAGCTACATTTCAGCAAACACATAATCAATGACATTTAAGTTAAAAAGTATGTATGAAAGAGGACAGAACTACACACTCCACATTTTACACATTGATGAAAACTGAGTGTATGTTTTAAAAGACTTCTATACTTTTTGTTTCTTGAAACTACTGATTCACATTACTCGTTTGAACAACAGCAGCTGTTCCTTCTGATGTTTTAGGTGAGATAGCTCAGGACTAAACCCATGGAGCATAACTTTGAAAACACTAAAATTAAAACTGTCATCTGTTGTTCTTTTCCTCTAGTCTTCAATTATCAAGATACAGAAGATTATCAAAGCACGTAAAGGACAATCAGTGGCTACCACAATCAGGCATGGAAACATGCAGTAAGCCATAAGTATACAATTTCATATCCATGGTTGGTATGTAAGCCAACAGATATTTGTAAACAAGCCTACATATCTCTACATATCATAAAAATGACAGGATGGTTTAGAGCCTCGTTCTAATACATGAATCTTTCAGAGAATAATGCAAGAAGTAAGCTTCTCAAGCATCTTTGAAATAATACAAAGTTTTATATATCTGAAATATAGTTTTCATTGCCAGTGATTAAGAGTACATGAAAATAAAACTTCACTTCCAAAAGTTTGGAGAACTTTTATAAGAAACAGAGCTATAATACTAGTCCTAGAATTGTACTACAATAACTGTGCGAATAAAAACATCACAAAGACAGGAAGTTACAGAAATTCATTCCTTCCATCATTGACATCTTATCAAATTGCAGGAATTCTTCTTTGGTTTGTCCTGTTCTGGTGGTATTCATGATATTTTAATTTTCAAGTGAGTGTGCTACTATATACATCACTCATATACTATGCTTCATCAACTATAAAAGTATTTTGCTTGTGAGAAAAAATAACATGCAGTGTGTCTTATCTTATCAATATTAGACTATTCTTGATTATAAGTATAAAAGGATTATGATTTTTAAGAGCCCACTGAGGATCACAGAAGAATAGGCTGTCCTCTAATATAATACATTAACAACAAACCTCTAATAAGATTTTAGAGTACATAGGCACAACATCACACAAGACCAGAAGCATCCAAAGAAGAAAGAGGACTCCTGATGTTGTGACATGATGCTTTCTCTCAGCGTGAAGTAACAGCATTGCCATTGCCTATGGAAATATAGTGTCATGGCAAACTGAAATGAGTGAAAGCACTGACCAGGCTCGTTTGTATTTGCCTATGATGCTGCTTGGTATCAAGAAATTTTATCATGCTAGAGTGTGAATAATGAATTATTCCCCCACAAACAGCCATTTTCTTCACACTGAAATAAATGTAAATATATATGAATAGGATGCTGTTTGTTTAATAAATTTTATTATGTTGTGGTATGTCCAGCGAATCCTTTCACTGCAAATATTCCATTATTTTCAAAGAGAAATGAATGAAAGTATCACTATGCTTACTATCATTTACCTGTGATGCTGGTATTAATAAATTATATTATGAATAGAGTGTGAGCTAGACATTCTTCCACAAAAAAGTTTCTACTTTCTTTAGAACTGGCAATTTCTTGAAAGAATCACCATCTAAAACTACCACACAATATCATTCAATCAAAAATAATCACATTTACAACAGATAATATGTCATTTACGAGACTGTGAGTTCAGCTAACTGAGAAGGTACTCATTAACTCTTAGTCTCCAGGAGTATATTCCATGTTTGGACGTAACTAATATTTCTCCCACTTTTTGGCTTGAAACTAGTTCCATATTTCATGGTCTCTAGACAACAATTCATATGACAGTACAATAAAAAGCATATCAAATTAATCACTGATGAATGAAGATGTTGAAAAAAGTCTTCATAATTGCATTATGTTTATGGTATGGACCGAAAAATTGGCTAGAAAGAGATGGTGAAAGCAGAAAAAGTGTTAAAATGGACACACAACTCTTTTTTACCATCATAATCACTGGCCTTTATTCATGAAATTTGTATCCAAATTTTCTTTTTTTAAAAATCAATGTCTATCAAATCACAAATACTGAGTCCAAATATCAATATACTGGCACATAAAATAAAGCTTTTTCTGAGTTCTTCTGGCTAAGAACTGAGTAATTTTCTGAATAGGCCATTTCCATGAACTTCACAAAAAATATACACTTAGTGACTGCCCATCTGCAGGTCTAGCAACTAGAGACCTAGATCTACAAGCTGTAGTTGCAGATTTTCTTGCCAAGCTTGCAGATTTTCTTGCCAAGCCTCTTCCTTTATCTTTTCTCCTTCTCATGCTCTTTCCATTACATGGGGCCAGGACTTAGTATTGGAGAAGTCCTCCCATCACCAGTACGATGATTGATTGTTATTATCCCTTTCGTCATGACATATATCACTGGCTTCAAATTCAGAGTCTGAACTGGATCCGTCATTAAAATGCATCAATAATTCTGCATCACCATCAGTGTCACTTTCACACCAAGTACTGCTTAGTTTCAGAATCTTGTTTGCTGACAAAGAAGTAGTTCTAAGTCATCTTTGGTGAGGAGTCCATGGCAGTGAAACAGCTGATACTTTGCTCGAATATGTTGTTTCCTCACCAAAAATAGCTTCAAACCACCAAGAGAAGTATTCTCCAATCTAGGAAACATCTTGTGGTACATTCTAAAATCTGTATTGGATTAGATAACGTGCAATTTCTTCATGAACTCTGAAACAAAAAAAGCTAATAGTTTGAGCTACTGCCGTGGCTTGCCGGCGAAGTGGTAGTAAACCCGAGCCGCGATCTGTGGTTTGTTGGAGACTAAGATTTAAGTCTAAAATGGAAAGCAGGACAACGAAAACAGAAAACTGAATATGAAACTTACATAAGATATCACTCGAATGATGTTGGCCACAAACTGTGACCAAGGCACTGGGAATTCTTCACTATTATTACTTGCATCTTCCACAATTAGTATCACACTGACGAGAGCCAGAGCTCCAGCTAAGAACTGAAAGGAATAAAATAATCATAATTCTATTTTCCTGAAGAGAACACTTAGCAGACGCCTCTGATTTTATTTCTTTTTTTACTTCTGCAAGATCTGAAAGCAGCATAATCAATTTCTATGAGATTTCACCCAGTCTATTGTTTCTAATTATTTGTATCTGTGAATATTTTAACAACTGCTCTAAGATGTGAAATTCCACTTTTGATTCGAGTGTCTGTATTTGCCCTCAAGACTCTGAACTTTATGTATTTCAAAGAAATCTTTTATAAAATTTTTAGAAATAAGATTTCTTAGGGTTTACAAAAAACAAAAAAAAGCAAAAAAAAAGCAACAAGTTTCAGTGAAACCGAAAGGAAAAGCTATAGATTTATGACCTTTATAATATTCTACAAACATCCTGAGCGGGATTAAACTCTAAATGCTAGAGAAGCTGAAATCTTTAGTGACATGGATCAGATGCTTAAGAACAATTCACTCCTCAACTATACTTGCTGTTAAGCATTCATCTTGATATTTTTGCACTTATTATCTCTCAGTTAATATATATTTCTAATCAGTGAAAAAACTTAATAGTTCTGATAACAAATAACTTACCATTCGCATCAAGGTAAGACATGAAATAGGCAAGGGACGATTTCCTCGTGTTGCCAGATAATATAAATAAGGGGGTACACCTAGCCAGAAGCAAGCAAAGGGAACATAAACCAGAACTGTGTCCTGAAAACACTGTGTGAAGCGAGGCCAACTCGATGATATCAACAGCTCTGTATCCTGAAAACATCCAAAAGAATAATGAGAAAAAAATTACATTAAAAGTGCAACTTGATTTTTTCCTGCCTTTACAAGATACTGTGCAATGGCAATCCTTGATTTGATGAGGCATTATGTTGTGAAAAAGGTGACACCATTTGTTTAGAGTGATGTATTCGTTCTTTGTAAATTGAAATATCACTGGGAATTATCTGAGGACAAATAAAGTTTATTTCATACTGCATTAAGCAATGACCATTTCCAGATGGTATTCAATGACTAGACTTAACAAGAAACTAACTAAAAGAATGACATCAAGATAAATCAACATCAAGCAAACAAAAAGCATTGCCTCAACTTCTAGTAATCAAATACCCAAAAGCTATCTGGACAAAAGCCAGAACTGTGAAGATCAGCTGGAACAGTTGTGTTGGTAGTACTGAATTCCACTGCCACTGACGAATCATCGAAGTTGGATGATGTGAAAGGACTTGTATTATCCAAGATGGAAAACATCCCTGGAATGCTGTCATTCTTCAGCTCAACTGCAGCTGATGAGGACACGTTACTGAAGTCCATGGTATCTGGAGAAAAAAAAAATGATATCTAAAAAATCATGAATTGCCACACTTTTTGCTTTGCAGTAATGAAACTAGAAAATATAGAATTCAAATCTGACAATTTCCTTGTAATTACTTATTAAAGCAACATCTTTCACACTCATTTCAAATGTAAAATCAATACTGTTGGAAATTCATTATTTGCTGCTTGCATAATACAGCCAATACCAGAGCTAGATTTATAATGGTTATGAAATAAAGTTTGTTATGGTATCTCTATATCAGGATGTAGATCCATAGGACTGGAGGGTCAATGAGTCAGGGGAGTCTTTGCGTCACCCCATAGGCCCTATGTGCATCATGTCAGATTGTACCAAAATTGGCTTATTTCTTCTGTACATAAAGTCATTGAAACCACTCATTATGCGAACAGTCAGGTGACGCTAATACCCGCCCTGGCACTACCGTCTCACAGCCCTATGGCGACCCGGCACATATCGATTACTCTAAAATGAACTGGACCAACCCATGGCCCTAACCTGCTGGGACCCTCGGCTGTGTATACCGCCGAGGCAATAATCGCAGTATCAATATAGTTCATTTTAGAGTAATCCATATGTGCCGGGTCGCCGAAGGGACCACAGTGAGACGGTAATGCCCCCCCCCCCCCCCCTAACCCCCCACCCCTCCAG
>JBCEWB010755008.1:3698-16702 GCA_039654565.1 Peronia peronii | reverse complement strand
GATAGATAGATAGATAGATAGATAGATAGATAGATAGATAGATAGATAGATAGATAGATAGATAGATAGATAGTTGGGAGCGGACCAGATGGCAAAATTCCTAACAGGATTCTTTTTCAAGACGATTCCAACACCTAGCTAACAGTTCCATTATTTCGGCGTGTACGTTTTCCTCTTAGCCGTGAAACAAATTCAAGTCAGTTTCTTTATCCTTATTGGCCACTGCATGCTGATAATCAGGAAGCCTTCCTCCCATCATTGCAATATTGCGTGACAAGCTGTTCCATTATGCCTCGAATTCATTCATGAACGGGGGGGGGGGGGGTGTGAAAACTTCTCTAGAGGCGAGTTATATTGTCTCCTGAAGTTTGAAGACACTTCTTTAAATATGTATGTAACCTTTCAGTTCGAAGGAAGTAAGATTATCTTGGCTTTAGATATCTACCCTGTGTTTTGACGAGAAGAGTTTCTCTGCGCGGAATTTAGGAATTTGGGAATTTTGCCCGCATAGAGGCGTCTCCAGCTACTCTTCATCCGATTTTTAACTGCCTAGGGTTCTTTGGCATGCATAATGAACACACGCGACCTTCGAAGTGTATTTCCGAGAAGACTAGATGCGGGGCTTCCATGCCTATAAAGTCAGGGGACTGTTGAGTCACTGAAAAATAAAAATTAAAAAAAAAACAAAAAACAGATTCTAATCTTCGAACCTTTGCCATCTCCCGATGGCAGGATCTGAAATTCGAACTTGCCACGACGTGACGTCAGTTTTCACCGAGTAACTGACGACTGACCGCACGGACATGGCGACCTGACAGGCAATGCTTTTCAGCACATTGCTGGGAAGCAATTTTCTTTCCAGTTTCGGCAACAAATTGCTCAGAGGGATTTCCAGCTGAATGGATTTGTCCTGTATCCCACGAGACATGAGGTCTGACCACAGTAGAGCTGTATCTGATTGTGAACAACGACACAAAGTGTTTTCAATCAAAATGCACGAAATGTTATACGATCTTATTTTTTCTTCATGATTATTGTTGTTGTATTACTCACCACAATTAGACATAATGTATTTATTGTTTATGGATTAGTGTATTCTATAGCGCAAATAAAGAAACCAGCTATTACCCCCACCATGTGATAACTCATGTGATAGATTTATTTTATTTTATTTATTTATTTATTTTAAAAAAGGAGTTTTCACTACCACTGCCTGACCCCTATAAGATCAGAGCAATTCCCATTGTTTGGTAATAAATAGCCCTGTGTTACATTAGGATTTTTTCTGCCACTTAAGGCGTCTTATTCCAGTCTCCTGAACCAGTTACTGACTGGGAATTTCTCTCTAAATAACTTCTTCAGAAGAAAAAAAAATATGTGGACAGGCAAACCACAGAATTCTTATGTTACACAATCACCGATAGGAAACAATGACGTCAATGTTTGACGTGTTGTGCGAGACCACCTAACGTTATGGAATTCTTACTCTTGCAGATTACTTATCCGTTTCTATCAATGTCTAGGAAAAAGTTCAGTCTTTTTTTTTTTGACTGACCTTCCCTTCATCTTGTTAGTAAACAGGGAAAAGTCAGATCGAGTCTGCACGTCTCAATCTCATGTTCTTGCCATTTCCAGAAGATACTTCCGAAACAGAAAATTTGTTGTTATTGTTGTCTGCTTTAGTTAATTTTAAATGATGAGCTGACAAGATTCAGATACACTTCTTGTAAACTTTGTAAAATCGAACATGTTAGTATGTAAAGAAGTTATCGTAGAGAGATACTGATACATTCTTGTTCTTCCATTCATTGTCTCATGCTGCTATTTTATGCAAATTTATTGAGCGTTTCTGACTCATGAGAAAGGTGAAAAAAAATGGGAAAGATGGGGAGGAGAAGGGGAAGGCGGTGGAGATAAATAGATCTAGTCTGAATGTCTGTCTCAAAATATCTCCATGATAGATGAAATGTCTAGAAACGAGGAATCGTCGAGCACACAGGTCATCGCAGAGACATCTCTGATATTCTCTATGATTGCTTCCTTCCATATATGTTTAGCCATCTTTTACCATTATGGACCTCCCCGAAGCATTGGGAATAAATTGGTCCCAGTAATTCATTCCTCTTTTCATTTCTTCTTTTCTATTGATTTACAGCCAGGTCAAGGAGTGTAAATCGCTTGGTATGAGTGCTATCCATGTATTTGCCAATGCGATATCATACGAATGAAGCGAAATCGGAAGGCCTTTTCCTTTTTCGTCTATCTGAAACAAAATATAATTTCTTCTCCTTTTTTATGTCTATGATAGTCCCCCCCCCCCCTCCCCCTCCCACCGCTTTTCCCGTCTCTCTCTCTCTCCCTCGTCGCCAGTAAATAGCTTTCTTTCCAAGGCCGGTCACAGATTGCTCAGCAGGCGGGTATAACGTGACTTGTTTCGTAACAAATGATCAGCTGACTGATCGCCTCTGTTCCACTCCGCTCGATAATTAGCAGATTTGTCCGCACATAGACGGCAACTGAAATATTCCCGAAGACGTGAGCGTTTATTTGTTATATTATGTAAATTTTGTAGAAGCAGTCGTAGAACAGAAGATTTCGGGAAAAATCCGACTCGGAAGTACGTCATGCATTTTCCTACGTAATTAAATCAGTAACACTACTCACTATTACTATTATTTGGAGGACATCTAGGTTTAATAGGCTTACAGTCATAAATTCCCTACCCATCGTGACGGAGTCAAACCAAGAAGTGAGGCAAACTTGCAGCCAAGGCAGGGCCAAGGACATAGGTCGATGGGATGCCCCGTAATATTGGTGAATTGTGAACGTTATCATTTTTTATTCTGCCATCAGTGACACGCTTTTCAAGCTGCAGCAGCTTTCCTTCAGTCGTCTTTATTCTGTTGCCGGTCGTGGCGTTTAGATCTGTGTGCATGTGAATGTGAATGCGTGCCACATATCTATTTTGATTCTTCAGCCGTGAAACCTATTCCTTTTAGATGGTAAATAAAGTTTATCTTACTATCTTATCTTATCCGATCTTTGTTATGTCTCATTATCTATAAGGTCCATATCTCTCTTACCCAGTACACATAATATCTCCCCAGCTTTCTCTCTCTCTTTCTCTAGCTCTCTCTCTTTTTCACTCTATCTCTGTATGCTCTCAATACACTCTCTGCCCCCACTACTATAACATGAAAATCTCAGTTTGTTAATCTGACAGCTTCACTTAATCTTTCTTTTTTTATATATAGATAACATCCAATCTTTGTTTCACTCTCTCTCTCTCTCTCTTTAATCTATCTCTGCTCAAAACATCCTTCCACCTCTTTTCCTCACCTCCAATATACATTATCTTGTCACAGTCGCTATCTGCCTGTCTGTGTGCCATTAACTTGCACGCATAGTCTCTCTCACTGTTACACCCATTCCCTCTCCCCGATCTCTCTCTCCCTCTCTCTCGTTCTCTTTATGCACGCACGTTCTATCTCTAGCTTTCATTTCTCACTCCTTGATTTGTTTTTGTTATAATCTAGCCCTTATTCTTCGGCTGCCCCAGTAACCATAACAAACAGCCGTTTTTTTTTAAACTAGCCAAATTACTTTCCACCATGAGCTATAAAACAAGCATTGTAAAGAAGGAAGCAATCATGTTGGCTCCCTTCGTCTGAAAGATGCTTGACAGAAAATTTTGAAAACTTCAAGATATGGCCAATTTCCAGTTTTCATGATTTTTTTTTCTTTTAAATATATGTTTCAGATTATTTTGTCATTTTATTGAGCATGTTTCAAATGAAAAGTCTGCGAGATTGTTTTCGCACCTTTTTTTTAAATACCAATGCTAGTGGTTATCTCGAGGACCTGCCCATGGTAAGATATCTTAGGTGCATTTCCTTGTGGGGAGTTCAGTAGTTCCTTGTAATATCTGAGTCTGATCTCGCTTTTTGAGCGTAATGTCTTTGTGGAGCCCCTATCCTGGCCAGATGCCCGTCCATCTGTTACTTAATGATCTCTAGCATGCATAAGAAATGAGGATGAGAAAAGCAGACAATGATACATTGACCGGCTGAACCAGGACAAGTGGACGGAAGATATGGTATAGGAAATGGCGGGGATAGGATGGGAGATAGACAAGCACAACAAATTCACACAGATGAGTATTGAACGATATACTTAAGTTAAAAAGATATTGCGTAAAGAAAGCGAGAAGCACCATAATCTCTTTCTTCTCATTCTCCTCCCCTCCTCCCCCCCCTCTCTGTCTCTGTCTCTTTCTCTCTCTCTCTCTCTCTCTCTCTCTGTGTGTTTGACTCTTTCTATTTCCCTGTTTTTTATTTTGATTTCTCAGCATATTCCCACCGCATCACCTACTGCATAGACATTCAAGAACGCTTCATTTAACCAAGATGAAGAATACATCTTTATTTAGGCATGCATCACATTACATAACTTTTCATTATGGAAGAAAATGTCGGGACAAACATGAGTTCATCCAACTACAGCACAAATAAAATAACTGACTGGACACGGGGAGACGTGAAATATGAGCCAGTGACAGAAAAGCCCAGCAGTCACAGACTCATCTCCTAGCAGTCAGCATCTCATCATCTCCTAGATGTCGCTTATTAACCGCTTTTTTTTTTCCTGTTCAATCTTTGACATATCAAAGTGTCTGCGGTTTTTTGATCTACTGACTACAAGTGATCGGCGATGACAAAATGAGATTAGCTAAAAAGTAATGTTAAGATAAATATAAATAATAATTATTAGTAATAGCCTCTATTATCACTCAAAGTTTGAACTCGCTTTTTGAGCATGACAGACTTTTTCTTCCGGAGAAACATTGTAGAGCCTCTAATCTAGCTAAAGTGCTCTGTCGTTACTTAATGACCCCTGCCAAGTGAAAAACAAAGTGATAAGTAGGGACAAACACAACCTTTTTTTAAAAAAAATAAAGGATAGAAACTTAGTTGTAACATAGGGAAGATAGAATCAAGAGACGACAGAAAGGAGAGAGAATCGGTGTGGTAAAGGGGAAGTTAATGGGAAAGGAGGGGGGGGGGAGGAATGAGGGACGGAGGGAAGGGAGGGGAGGAGATAAAGAGAGACATACAAAAGAAATTCAGACAGCGGAGCAAAGAACAAGCTGAAAAATGTTCGTTTGAAAGATAAATATGCAAAACAAACAAACAAACAAACAAACAAACAAACAAACAAAACAAAACAAAAAGCATTCACACATTGTCATAATCTCTTCATTCTCTCTCTCTTTCTCTCTTTCTTCATTGTGTGTGCGTGTGTGTGTGTGTGTTTGTGTATTTCTCTCTTATATATATTTTCCTCTTTACCCCTTTATTTAACTCACACATCCCCGATTAAGGCGCTGATCGCACACACGCTTAAGAACTCCTTATGCAATCCAGATCAACACGGGCATTATTACATGGGCATGCATAATGTTTTATATGAATGACTCACGACAGATGATGGGAGAGCAAACATTAATTCGCCCATTATTTCAACGACAAGAATAGTATGTGGCCACAAAGTGAGAACTGAAACATGAGCCAGTGAAGATGGCAGCCAAGCAGTAACTGACTCACACAGCAGTCAGCATCTGATCTCACGTTGAACTTATCGTGTATTTTCTTTCATACAAATTCTGACATATCGAGCTGTTTATGGAGGCTGGTGTTGAGCAAACGACATACCAGATGATTGTTGTTTGTTTGTGTTTGGGGTTTAACGGCACATCAGCACGACCACGGCTATATTATACCAAACACGGTATATGATACATTTACACGACAAAAGGACGGATCAAGTATACATAGAGTATGATACTGTATGGACAATACATTTACGATGTAAAAGGAAGATTATAAGAAAGGAGAATATAAGTAAACATGTGGTTTCCTATGAGGATTGCCACATACCCATCAAGTTATTTCTTTTGATGGTGATATTACATTCTGTTGTACAGGCCAACCTGGCGTAGAAAGCTCAGGATGGCCTGTGGCTTTGCTCTGCTAAAAAGGTCCTTCAGAGATCGACTAGAGAAGTGGGTTTCTCGAGCGTCTCTGAAGCCGAAGCAGTCTAAAAGAATGTGTACAACTGTCAGTTGACAGCCGCAGGCCACGCACTGTAGGGGTGTTTCTCTGATAAAATATTAGGACAAATGCAACCATAACTGTAAATCTGATCTCGCTCTTTGAGCACAATGGCTTTTTTCTCTCAATTGGCGAGACGGCCATCTGTCTGTTTCTTAAGGATCTCTAGCACAAGAGGGATAGAAAAGTAGATCATGACCGAGGGACTCCCTTCCCCCTCCCCTCCACCCCGAATCCGCCCCCCCCCCCCCGGGCCCAACTTTCAATGGAGAATGGCCAGCTGGCAGATTGACCTGACACCCGCTTCGTGATCCACGTGCTCTTTCGTGCTTGGTTCTCAGCCCTATCCTAAATCCTAAAGCATCTCCAAATACGGATTATACGAGCAAGTCAATCACGCACTTTGAGTCTTGTTCATTATTATTTGCTTCGGGAGAAGTTCAACTGTCATTTAATGTCCTCTGCAGTGTGTAAAAGAAGAGAGTTAAAAAATCAGATAGTTAATTATATTGACAGACCCTTTGAACCAGTGCAACTGGAACTAAAAGGTGATTTGAGCGTCGAGGGGGAGGGGCTAGAGAAACAAACAAACACAAGATATTCGGGCAGATGAACAGTGAACAAACGGGAAAAGGCTCACCTTCAAACCGTTATGTGCAGTGAATCTCAGAAACCTCCCGTAAAATCAATCCGAACTAGTTCTATTTCCCCTCTCTGTTTTCTTCTCTTAACAATAAATTGCCCTCTCTTTTCTTTTATTTCTTTGGCACACTTTAACCCCCTTCCGGGCGGTATACATGTCCAAGAATTCTTCATTTACACCAGACTTGTAAAGAAATAGATGAATAGGTAATAAGTTCGTTGGAGAAGGGAAATGCAGGACAGACAAATGCTCAACACTCGCACATTATTTAATGGATATGATTACAAAGTGACGAGCAGAATATGAGCCTAGGAAAGAGAAATTTGGTAGCTATAGACCATACAGACTCGCTCAACAGTCAATATCTGATCTCAACTCGAAGTTGTGGCGTCTTTTCTACTATAAAATATATAAATGTCGAGACGCCTGCAACTGTGTTGATCTACGACTGCACTGACCAAGGGACCAGCTGTGCGGAAATGAGATTTGCAGAGAAATGTTTTGTAACTAAAATAGATCAAATTCCTATCTGAGTATCAGTAAAGGTCTGAAGGATCTCTCAGTGAAAATGTCAAATTTTGTGTTTTCTAGAGAAATATAGTGGAACCTTTAACTCAACCTGAACACAAATGTCCATCTCTCCGCTATTTTATGAATTGTGGCATACACATGAGAAACAATAATCACATAAAAGGATATTGAGAAAAGATTTAAAATAAAATAAAATATTAGAAAGCTTAATATCTAATGATATTCAGAGCAGTTGACACATAATCTTTTCCTTTCTCTGTTCTTCCTGTTTTTGTCTCTTTCTTTCGTTTTTACTCGTTACATAACTTATTCCCTGCGACATCATTCACTGCATACACTCAAATACTCTTCAGTAAAATATACCAGCAAGGACAGTATCACATGGGTATTCATAATAATTGTAAAATATGAATACGTCAGGAAAGAAAAGGGCATGGCATACAACGGGTGGAAAAGATCATTGCATAATTCGACAACTGGCGCCTCGACAGCCCCAGACGGAATTAAAGGCTGACAGGAAGAAGACATGGATAAGAAAGATATCTGACTACAGAGTGACCAGTGCACCATACACCACAGAAATAGGAGCTCTTCAGCTCCAGTCGTACATAGCAATGAAGGTCATTCTGCCCTGTAGTTTCCTTTACTAAAGCCTTGACGACATGTCGAGATGTCTGTGAGTTATTTGATCTACTGACTAGGAGCTCTAGGCGGTCGGCGGTGAGGAAATGAGACTCCTACAGCTGGACACAAAGCTCAGACAAAATGTAATCGTATTAAACCTCCTAGTACCACTGAAAGTCTGATCTCGCTTTATGACGGTGACAGATTTTTTTGTCCCAGAGAAACAAGATGAGAGCTGTTACCGTGGTGTTCAAATCCGGAGGAAGAAAAAGAACGAGGGATAGGAAATAAACGGAAGAAATAGACCAGAGGCAGTGGTGGGAAGTGAAAGTAAGTTTGGGGGTGGGAAGATGGGTTGGAGGAGGAGGGGGGGGGGGATGGAGGATGGCGAAAAGAAGAACAACAAAGGAAAATTAAACGAAGGGATATAGTATAAACCGGGGAATGTTTAAGTTAGAAAGATGATCTAATGATGAAATGTAAAGGGGCTCACATATAATCTCTTTGTTCTAATTCTCCTTCCTTCTGTCTGTCTCGCTCTCTTTATCTCTCTCTTTTTTCTTTGCTTTCTGTAACATTTCGCACTCCATATCCCACCCCCACCTCCACCCCAAGTGTTGGAAAGTTAATATGCGCTGGAGGAGGAAAGTCGGTGGCACGTGAACTCACTACACATGTCTGAGTCTGACCTGGTCTTGGTAGTGCGGGTGTAATTTCTCCAGAAATATTTGCGGCTTCCAAACTAGCCAGAAGTCAGAGTCCGGAGATTTGATTAGATAGTACAGAGGGCGAGCAGGTGGAGCCAAGAGGCGGAAAAATGTCCCCTGCCAATGAACACTGGTGAAGAAGCCTTGACTGCGTGCATGGGCAACAACAGAATCATCTTTCTCATTTCGTCTGTTCAGGACATCTTTTTCTTTTCACTCACAACAATTTTGATGAGGAATATTTTTAAAGAATATAATCTTCATTTCTGTGGCCCGTTTTATGTTTTGTGGTGAGTATCTTGTATTATTCCCTTAGCTTGTTCAGTTCTTGATTCCTCCAGGCCATCCATCATCGTGAGCCGTCGTCGCCGTGCATGTTTGGTTACATTAAAAATTTGTAATTTCGAAATGTGCATAAAATGTGCCACTATATTCGTCTATCAAGTATGATTAATCTATCATGGAGACGATAAACAACATCATGAATCCATCAGTAATGTTAAGTCTGTATATATCACTTCGATGGAAAGAATGCCGGAAAACTTCAGAGATTTCTAGCCAATGAGATACATCTGTTTCTTTCTTTCGCCCACTGATGATTAAAATCATTAAATTGAGCCTACCATTACAGTGTTGCATACAAGAAGACGTATACCAAATTCACAGCTTAAGCATTAAGGTATATTATTCGTATGGACAAGCCAGCTCCCGAAAATTTAGGGTCCTAGATGCTTCAAATGGCAATTTTTAAATATCTTTTTACTGTATCATTTCAAACATTGGGCAACTTAACAGGAGACAATGAAGTTACAAGAGGATTTGATAAAGTTAATCTCTTTTCATTAAATAAATAAACCCTCGAACTCATATGTCATTATTGACTCGTAATGAACCATATTTGTATGTCAACGTCCCATTATAAATTTTGACAGCCCAACAACATTTTACCAGAATCTGTAAGGACGGAATGTGCTGTCAGCAAACTAGATAAAAATCATTCGCACTTAATGATTTGCTTTTTCAGTTTGATGAATACAGCTCGGCCAAGTTAAATAATAATAATGATAATAATAATAATAATAATAATAATAATATAGGGCTCTTATCGTCTAAACAGACGGTCTATTCAGCTTTCAATCTATATATGAAGACGCCACAACGCTCTTCATTGCTGTTTTCCTTTCGTCGCCAACGTTTCTCCACCTGTTTTTTTGTCAGAGTGCTCTCAAGTTTGGTGACTCCTTCATTCACAGCTGTCTTCCACAAGACCTTATTCTCTGCTGTTTCTTCCCATGTGTTGATGTTTATCTCACATTTGGTCAGATTGGATGCATGCATCCTTATACCTCAGTTTTGGTCATCCTCGCTGCCTTTTACATTGCCAGTTCTAATAATAATAATAAACCTCGGAAATGAGTGCGGACAGGTCGCAGCATCTTTTATGAAGGGCAAATCGGTCACGTCACAGCGGCCAATTTGCTTTAGTTATGACATACTATAGTATGCCTAGCTGTAATTGACAGCTCCACTTTCGAATTCATTGAGGCTTCACTACTACAACCTCAGCGGTCTTTGTAATGAAGCAAGAAATCAAATTATAGCTTTTTTCTGCAACATCATTCCAACTTTTCATTTTCGCAGAAATTTGGAAAAAAAAACCCACATACACACGCACACCCATATCACATATCCACTCACACACACGTGCGCGCCCGTGCACACACACACACACAACAGAAATAAGCATTTTATTCCCATTGTCATATTTTTAGAATAAAACTAGGAAGGACCTCGAAACTTAAATAATGACTATAATGTCCAATAGTCATTGGTGCCTAAATTTCTTTGGACAATGGTTATTTTCAAAACGATGACTTTGTTATAAAGAGTTTTTGAATGCACAAGAATAGTCCTTGTTTCTTCTCCAGTTTTATTGCAAAGATATGGGTGATCACGAGCACCAAATGTTGATAATTATCCGAGACTCGACCCATGAATGACCATCTTCGTCACGAACTGTTATCACCTCTCTCTCTCTCTCTCTTTCTCTCTCTCACCCTCTTTTCTCCCTCCTAATGGTGATTTTGTTATCGGCCATTGTTCTCCAGACGGCACCAGGCTACGCCGCGGTTCTCCCCTCCTTCTCCCGATATTTATGGTGCTAACAATACTGAGCCAGTCTCCTGTGCCCTCATCCCATTATCCTCCGCCTCATCTGCCCAATGATCTTCTTTTTGGTTCCTTCCCTTTTCGTGTGAGAGGTTTTTCCTCCCTTTCAGGAAGTTTTTTCTATATATTTGTTTATTTAATCTGAAGGGCAAATGACTGTTTGCTTTCATCTTTTGATTTCTCCTTAAATACATCTGATGTTAAACTCTGTCAATCTCTATCTCTACTTCCCGCTTTCTGTCTCTCCTTTCTTTTCTCTCTCCCCCCCCCCCTCCCCCCCCCCCCGCGACCCGTGTCTGTATAGCCCATACTACATTGTATTACAATACCGTGTGATGGAATCACTAACTCTTCCACAACCTACTGTCAACAGAACTATTGAATGAAATCAAAAAGAATAACAGCCGAGAGGATCCGTTTGCACAATGTCTCTGTTGAACTTAAACCATTAAATTCCACCAGTCTAAGCAGGAACAGTGAAATGATATGAACCAGAGTCATGAATGATGTAACAAATGTTGTTGTTGAGTGGCGGGACTCGGGATCAAAAGTTCCGGGTTAGTATCCTGGATGGTCCTGACATTTTGTCCATGGGAAAGACAATTAATTCACATATTATGTTTTCTGACTCGACCCGGGTTGAATTGTGTGCCCGACTATAGAAAGAGAATATTGTTGCATGGCTGATAAGGATTTGAGAAGCTGGGTTGTAGGCTTTCCAGGAAGTTGAGAGCGTTTATGGGTGTCTCTTATGGATAGTCGGAATAATAAAGATCGTAAGCACTCAGAGCTTATGCTTATACGAGAATAAGGTCTCTATAACTTGCTTTTATTATTATTAAAAACAAAATCATGTAAGTTTCCCAAACTAAGATGTATCAATTCATGTTTCTCGAGAAAGAGTAGCGGTTATCTGACTAGATCTGATAATAAATTTAGCTTTACATTTACCTCCTGCACATTTATTCATCCCACCTGTTTGACTGGATTTGAAAACCTCTCTGTAATGCTCACGATCCAAAGGACATTATTGTTATGTCAGTGTCATATATCTAGTCCGCCCACAACAGTGTTGAAAGAAGACTATAATTATCTTCGGGAATGTTACTGATTCAGACAGGAAATGAAAAATCGTTTTTCTCTCTCTCTCTCTCGCTTTCTTTCATTGTCTCTTTCTTTCTTTCTCTTTCTTTCTTTCCTTCCTTCTTTCTGTTGCCTTTCTTTCTCTCTTTTTCTTATTTATTTTATTTTATTTTTTTCTTGCTGTTCTATGTAGAAAAATAACTATTGAAAATGAATATCTTTATCTACTTAAACACTGCGTTCAATAATTAATTTAGACATAATTCATTTTATGCGTTGTAGCTGCCTTATGAAGACGGATATTTCCACAGTTCTGCCATGCAGACCCTTTAAAAATAAGTATACTTTCTGGTGCATCCCAAAGTTCATTTACTTTCTTAGCCGATATAACGATTTGATTTCTTGTTGGCATGTAGTTAATGAGAGTAAATTCCTGACTCTGTTCTGATCACGCACTTGAGAATACGGTACCATCGAGCCAACATTCTCTTACCGGTGGCGATGAAACTGTCTAATCATTCTTTAGCTTGGTAGCATATTCAGTTCATTCCCGTGAATTGCTATTTTCTTTATGTTAACCCTAGAAGTGTCAAAGGGCCGATCTTGTCAGAGACACTCACTTCAAACTTTGCTCTGAGATTCCCTCCCAAATAGTACACAATGAGATAACATTGCACTTTTATTATTATTTCATCTAAGGACACAGCTCTCAATTCTGAAACAAGAAATATATGTATGTCACCATAGATATCCCTTCATTTCAAAAGTCTCTATTCACACTTTTATTATCAAAGGTCTCCTTAGTCATGATTTCCCTCTCTCAGGGAGATGGACTCCGGTTTTCTTTACGCCTTTCAAGCTCCAGTGGGGTGGTTATCTCGCAATGGACTCCCCATGAACAGGCGGAAACAAGGCTCGTCATTAATGGCTCTCAGATCTTAACCTTTCACACTTTGCTCGTCTTAGTATAGCATTAAAGGCCACAACAAAAGTCAAACGATTAATCATGCACAATAACTGTTTTAAGACAACTACCTCCATTCTCAGAAACGTTCAGTGAACGTCACGAGAAGAGGGGGGGGGGGGTGGAGGGTGGAAATTTCAAACCCCGAAACGAGCTAAGAAAATTAAGTTGTT
>JBCEWB010754897.1:2176-14124 GCA_039654565.1 Peronia peronii | reverse complement strand
CAGGTCTATATTATGAAACGGTAATTTCTTGCTTTGAAATGTCACCTCAGTCTTGTCCTAGATGATATTTCCGCTTCAATTGCTATCTGATGAGTAAATTACCATTTTCTCCGACCATTTTCTGGAAAAAATACTGCTTATCTTTACAAATAGAAGAGGGCAGTTAATGTTCAACTTGTCATTCTCACACAAGACACAATACAAAGTGATCTAACAGCGTGCATAGACCAACAGAATTAAGTAGAGTTAGCTCACGATGGAAACAGTTGTAGTTTATATGGCTTGCTGTGTAAAACAAAATTCACGATCTACGCATTTTCTTGTATTAACGCTCACAAATATTATTATGTCGAAACAGTGAACATTGCGATATCTTGTTCGCGAAATTTCAACACTTTTTAACAACCAACCAACCAACCAACCAACCAACCAACCAACCAACCAACCAATCAACCAACCAACCAACCAACTAACCAATCAATCAACCAACCAATCAACTAACCAACCAACCAACCAACCAACCAACTAAACTCCGAGCAGGTCACAATAGAACTAAGAAAGCATCAGTCGGACAGCCAATAAATAAACAGATTGCTCTATTCCGACGCTCACAGACTAATGAAGATGTCACCCCCTCCCTCTCCCCCTCCCCCTGCATCTATCCAATCTAAGAGTCCGCCATACAGTGAGTTGACGCAGCCATTAAATCTGTACCAGCACTTTTTTCGATCACAAGAACGATACCGCAAATAGATCAACGTAACTGTTGGCTCTTGAATCAACTGCGTCCCCGGTAGTTTTTTCCTTTGATATTCAGCTATTCCTGTCGCCTTGTTTCCTTGTCAGGATCACTTACCATTACGTTCGAGCTAATGTCATTTTCCCTTTTCCCTTTAAGAGACGTCCTCCGATCCATTTCTCTCTCGCTGTCCTATCCGTTTAGCCGTTTTCCTCTTTCCTCATTCCTGCTCTCTACCACCGCATTAAAGCTGCCACTCTGCTTTCTCTCTCTTTCTCTCTCTCTCTCCCTCTCTCTCCCTCTCTCTGCTTTACTCCATTATTTAATGTTCTTTATTATTTTTTTTTAAAGAGAATGTTATCGTTAGATAGACAAGCAATTGAGCATTCATACCATGTATATTTTCCAGGAGGTTGAGAAACTAGCTGACTATCTCCCTCGGGTCTGTAGGGGTAATAATAAATCGTAAAGCGTCCAAAGCCCGTACTGTACGGAGATAAGAGCGACATAATTGCTTTCCATTATTATTTTTTCACACTCACCCTCCCCCTCCCCCCCCCCCCCCTTTCTCCAGGCCGCCAACCCATAAAAACATTCGCTACCGCTTTGCGTATCACGGACCTGCTGAAATATCGAGGACACAGTTCTTTTTCTCGCCCCTTTGTCTATAATTACTCTGGCTTTCATCTGAAGAGAATCTGTGACCTTTACAATCGTCGCTCATCACCATTTCCAAGCCCTATACTACAGACATCTGAGACAAGATCACCCCTTCCGTTCCAAGAATCTCAGGCTCTAGAAACAAAGACTCATCGTCTCCAGAGGACTATTAGTTGTTGTAATGTTATTTGTTTTTTTATGTTATTATTTGATGCGATATGGGTGGATACATAGCCATTTAATGGTGTGCACAACTATACTGCAGATGTAGGTCCGAAAATCGGGCCTATGTCCATCTCTCCTCGATTACATGTTGATTGTGATCCAGTCACTTTCAAAGATGGCCAAGGGACTTATTTCTCTAGCGGTCCATTTTCTAAAGGTCTGGTTCATCGTCGCACGATAGTCCTACCTTCTCTATGGTCAAGGCTAGCGATTAAAAACTTCAACTGAACCCGTTCTTGAGGCAGCTTTATCATTTTGATTCCATACTCAACAGCTCTTCCAAACATCATAAACCAGACAGCTCTACAAGAGAACCATGGCCTGCCTGCCAATAACATCTGCAGATCCAGTCCTATAGTCTGTTATGTGGAACATCCACCTAGACTTTTAAATAACATATTATATAATGCTTTATTCAGCCAGTTCTATCTCGCTCTGACAATTTGTTTCTCTGCTTGTATTCACCCAAGCTGTTTTTCATTTTAATCTTGCTTATGCCAATGATAACTTCGCTAACAGTATACGTTATAAGTTGATGAATTCAAAATACAATGATCTTACGTAAATCAACAACAGTTCCAGCATCTCATTTATCAGAATGCCATTAATGTCAACACCCCCATAGGTTAGATGAATCAGACAGTCTACTGATGCTAGCATAGGCTGTCTCAACTATTATTGTGCTGATGTGACATCGAATGAGGAATAACATCCTCTCTTCTCTTCCACCCACTGCTCTGTCTCTCCATTTCGTCACCGAGATAACCACCCCAGAGGAGGTTGAAATGCGTAGAAAAAACAGAACCTCCATTTCACAACCATAACCTCACACTGACACTCATACGTACGCACACATACACACCACACGTACGCATTAACACACTCACACAGGAGGCCTGCGTGACAACACGTTCTAATTTTGCCCTTTCCGTGACGTCAGATTTGCCCAGGGATCAGCCAGCCTTGGCTATCGATTTTCTCCTCTCAGGCAGTCAGTCCAGGCCTCAGGACTCCCAACCAAACACCAATTTGTCTCAGGCCTAGGCACTGAAATTACTGATTTTGTAACACAAATCACAAGACCGAAGTTGACTTTTCACGAGCTCCATAGGAAAACTGGTACAGCTGTCCCACAGTGATATATCACTAGGCCGTGGGTGTCGCATGTCCTTTTTTTACAACTTCATAAATTTGATATGTGACGGAGATGGTAACTTAATCATAACGTCCTCTTTGGCCTGGATCGACAGAGGAAGATTTAATCTGTCTGTACGTCTGTCTATGTTGCTGCTGACTATTTCGTCCCGTCCCACTTTCATGTAGACTCTTCTTTGCAGGCTTTTTTTTTTTTAAAACTGTTATAATGTTAGGCACATTAGAGGTATATTTTGTGCACAAAACCTATTTAAACATCGATTCCTCGTCGGGCGAGCAAACTAAAGACGATACTTATTTAACAGTCGATTCTTTGACAAAACAATACCTTTCAGTAGTTCATCAACAGCTCTACATATATTGTTCCGATTATTGTAAAAGTATTTTCTAGTTATCTGTATTAAAGTATACACAGTTTTCCTGTCTGCGAATTCGGGATATAGAGGGTTAATAAATATAGTAGCAGCTCTTCCTTTAAAATTCAGGTTAAGTCTTGGCAATCTGTCTATTGCCACTACTACAACAACAAGCTACTTTTCGTTTCTACAGAAAGGATAAAACAGTCTGTATTCTGTGTTGATGCCATTGTGGCAAATACTTAGATCAGTTCTCCTCTCCTACTCGTGCAGTGCTATTAATATCTGAACCTGTGGAAGTTAGATGAGCATGGCGTGTTGCTGTATCTGTATGATGGAAGGCAGTGTTACTGTTATGGTCAGAGTTTTCTGGCCTTGTTTACTGCGTTGTCTTTGTTGCCCATTCGCGGATCTCACTTTCTCGAGTGAGAGATCGTTGTACCCAGCCTTATTACTTCCTTTTGTTCGACTTCCTTTGTGCTGAGTAAGCCGTGTAAAGAGGAAAAAATCCCTTTACTTCATAATAATTGAAAGACTGGTCACCACAAATATAAACAAACAAACTTCATGGTTTATGTTTCAAGTAAAGGGCGCAAAAGTTATTCTTTTTCCTCTTTACACTGCTTGCTCCTCACCTTTTTTGTCTGGCAAAGGGAAGTAATAGGCTAGATACAACGATCTGCTTTGTGGGCAGAGCACTTGAGACAGCTGCCCCAGGTTGATCGTTTTACCCTCCCCCCTTCCCCCCAAACCTGAGGCTCGACTTTGAGTCTATCATCTATATAATACGTCCGTCCGTCCACAGATGATGAGAGTTCTCCTCCTGCCCGTCCTCCTGGGCGTGGCCTTGGCCAGCTATGACCCGTACGTAGACATGGCTGATCTTTACCGCATGCAGCTCTTGGCCAACGCCTTCGACGACTACATCCCGGACGGTCAGTTACTGAACAGTCGGAGCTCGGACATGGACAGTTATTGGCCAGAGTTGAGCCAGGTGGCCGAGGATGACCAGAAGGCTTCCATCTACAACGACCCCCTGTACAGCGGCGCTCATCTGAGAGACCAGGAACATCTAGAGCACAGTGACCTGCACGGATTCCAGTCTGTGTCAGGTAAGTTCTACCTATTCCAGTAACTCTACTTCTCATAACCGCCTACTTTTCATCATGTACCAACATTTCTCAGTTCAAAAGAAGTCCTTTTGTTATCTTTGGCCCCGACGCTGCACTCTGTACAGTTTCTATGTCTAGAGCCTTTCCATTTCTGTCTGTGCCTTAGTTGTAAGAGACGTGACTCATCAATCTGGATCAGATCAGACCTCCACAGACCCAGGTCCTCAGAAACACGCTCTCCATATCTGCTGAAGTCAAATTCCAAGGTGCAGTCAGTCAACCTTATAGCGAAGCTGTGGTCTGGTACTAGGGAACTTTCTCGGCACTAGCTCTCCGTGAAAAAAAAAAAAGACTCAAAATAGTTTCACTGCATAAAACGTGAACTTAGAACTTATATTTTATTTCTTAATATATATTTCTAATGACATACACAGATTTGCTTATTCTCCATTGCATTCTGTTTCTCTCTCTTTCTTTCTCTCTCTCTCTCTATCCATCTCTCTCTCGTATGTGTATGCGTATGTGTTGTGTGTGTGTTTGTATTAATGTATGGTGTTTTTTGTCTCTCTTTCTAAGCCCTCTCCACTTCACTGTCTCACACACATCTTTCACCCCTCTCTCCCAGGAGGTACAGCCGAGGGAGCCCCCAACGACAAACAGGTGAAATCAGACAAACAATTGCCCGCCTACTGTAACCCACCCAACCCCTGCCCTGTCGGCAAAACTGGTGAGTACTTGTCCATACCTGTGGATTTTTTCTCTTTGGTCTAGATCTCATCTCCAACTTTTGACCCAAGTCAGTCATTCATTCAAGTCTTGTGACTAGAATGACAATGCTATTAAGACCCTTTCAGTCCATGAAGACGGGAAACAATCTGTATTATGTATCGGTCAATCGTCCCAAAACCTGAGGTTAGCTATCTTCTTATGTTCGTATAGTGCCTTTAATGCTGAAGCCAGTAATGCTTGATCAGCGTGGCCAGTTGTGTGTAAATAAAAATTTGTGAATATACATTACTTTTCTTTAATCTCTCTGTATGCTGTATCTAAATACAGCACTGCCTGAAACATTTCGAGAATTTTTTGTTTGTTTCATTTCTCTATATATTATCTGAAGACAGCACTGTTTGGAAACTTTTGAAAATTTATATGTTTCATTTCTCTGTATCTTTATCTAAAGACAAGACTGCGTGGAAATTTTCGAAATTTTACGTGTTCCATTTGCTTATATGCTCTGCAGCCGAAGACAATTGTGTACAAAATTTCGAGAATTTGTCTCTCTCGCCTCTGTGTATTCTTTGTCGTTTTCAGCACACAAAAAACGAACGAACAAACAAACAAAACAACAACGACGACAACACACACACACACACCAAAACAACAACAACAACAACAACAAAACACACACACACACACACACACAAAAACTGAAAAATTTCGAGAATTGGACTCTTTCATTTCTGTGCTTTCTCTATTTTCCTCAGCTAAAGACAACTGTGTGGAAAATTTCGAGAATTCTGCCGAAAACAACCAGAAACTTCTGTCCGAGCAGGAATGTCCCTGTGACACAGAGCATATGTTTTCCTGCCCGGCAGGGAGTCAGACAGTGTCCTCCAAGAGCCAAGCAGGCAGCCAGCAGATGGCCTTGAACAAGGTCATCGATGAACTGGCCAAAATGGGTCACGGAGAATCCAATCTGGTAAGTCTGAGGGACAGTGTCATAGAGTAGTGGTAATGATAAGACAAAGGTCTCATCTACAGATCTCTGCCTGTGATTGTGTTGTGAAGTGGTTCCTTTGTGTCAGTGGTGAGGAAATCCATAAATGTGTTAGTAATATCGTGAGGAAACAAGTAAAAGAATATGTAGACGCATAAAAACACAAACCCATAAATAATAAACAGATAGCTAGATAAATAATTGAATAAATAAATAAACCAATTAATACGAATTATAAATAATAAATTTCAAAAATAATTCATAAACCAATAAATACATAAATAAATAAGTTATGAAAACAGGAAAACAGAATATAAAAGCAATTCTTATAGCATCATGAATTGCCCACAGTTTGTATTAAGTGTATTTTCTTTCCAGTATCTCTTTATCATACTAATATAGCTGAAATAGAAGAACTTGTTTGTGTCGGCACAGGCATAAAGTTGCCTTCAAGCCTAATATAAACACACCAGTGATATAATCTATTTGTCAGTCATGATTGTCAGTCATAGTACAAGAACTGCGTTCTAAGCACCATCGCTATGTCTATCGAACAAATTCTGCAGTCAGAAACGACGATAAAATACAAAAAACAAACAAACAAACAAACACTAAATCAAAGAAATAAACAAAGCAGCATCACTGCCATACAACCACCAGACCCACAAATATCATAAATGTCAGCAACAACAACAGAAAAATATTGTGTATCCCAGCTTCAAATGTCTCGGAGAATTGTGCCTTATGGAAAAACAAGCCATTCTAATGACACCCAGCCATTAACTAGATATCAATCCCAGATCTCACACAACATCTTTCCCTGGACCACCTGTCTCAGACTTAATGCAATCCCATACTTGCAGTTCTTAGGGCTCGAGCCATTGCCAAACAAACGAAAGAGGAAATTCTCATAATTTTCCCCTTCTTAGCCCTCCCTCCCCCACTCCTCCCTCCACCCCCTCTCTCCGCCTGCCACAGAAAAGAAGCTCCAGATGTTTATGTACAATTGCAAGCAAGATGCGAGCTCACGAGAGAGCAGGTGACAAAAATCAATACCATCTGAGACACCATCGATTTGTCTTTTTCCCCCTCTAATTGTTATGTCCCTTTCGATTTTTCCTTCAATGGCAGTTTCTGTCCAGATGCGTCTCTGGATTTTTTTTCAGTTATCCAGTTGTCAAAAACTTTTGGAATATTATTAGAAGACTCTTAGCCAGTAACAGATGTGTGCAGTTCAGGAAAATCTGTTCAATTTTAAAGGTAAAGGTTTCATGCATGACTGGTATCTGCAGTGCATTTTAAGGCTTACTGATCCGCTATAGAAGTTTAACCTGATTTTCTATGTATTGTGGACAACTAACAGGTAGAAAATTGCCCTTTATATTTGTCTTTGCATTTGACACATTTCAACATCCGACAAAAAACAACAACAACAACAACAAAAACAAGAAAAAACGAGAAAGAACAAATACTAAACAGATAGTTTATCATGCACAGAGTGTGTAATTCCACGGTGAATGATACATGAGGAAAAACGATTTGTGGAAACGTCAGTCTTACAGATAGAGAGAAGATAAGCCGTGAGAACAGACCAGATGTGTGTGACTTTTTTGCTAACAAATCTGTTTCTTTGACTCCCTCACTGGCACAATCAGAGTAGGTGACCAAACCAAGAATCAGCTGGGGAGACTAGAACATGTTATTCACAACACAAATTACTGTGAACAACAACTGCAATCTCCACAATCAAAATACTTCAAACGATGGAGAAATGGTACTTACAACAGGGAATATTCCTAACAGGAGGGGAGGGGGGGGGGGAGGGGGGGATTTTCAAACTTTAAGAATACAACAGATTTCTCACAATAGTAAAGAAAAAAAATCCGCTATCCGCGAGCGATAAGAAATGGATGGCCTATCTATAGTACCGAACAGAATATCATCAGCTGGAAAATATGTCTCCAAACATAAGGACAACAACAATAACAACAACAACAACAGCAGCAGCAGCAACAACAACAACAGCAACAGCAACAACAACAAAAACGGAGACAAGAGCAGCCATGATTGCCATGCATTTCTGGAAAAGTCTCTATGCAATCGCCTGACCTTTACCATTATCCAGATGAGAAATGTTCTGAACAATCAGAGCGTACAAAGCTAGGGATGTTTCAGAGAACAGTGAATATTTCTAATAGCCAGGACTGTTACTGCTATCAGCACTGACACTATCTGAGGTTAGCTGTTTGCTCTTCCATCAGGAGAACAGCCCCACCTTCTCCTCGGCCCAGAAACGTTTGTCCCGAGTGGCCAAGAAGTCGCCGCACGCGATTTTCAAGCGAGTAAGTCCCCATCAGTGACACCACCATCGCTCTGTCAGCCTGTCACACCTCATTCTGTAGTTTAGACTTGGTTTTTCCTTATGTTCCTTTCTTTTCGTTTTCTCCACTGATGTATCCCGGGTTTGACAATGTTCAGTGTTTTACATCTCCTGACATTCAGCTTGCTTGTAGCTGTGTATTTTTCACTCACCCTAACAGTTATTGTGTACTCCAACAATTTGTATATCTATGTCTGAGCTATTTAGACATACCCCAGCCATTGCAAATTGAGTCTACGAATTCTCTACGACAAAAACTGCTGCCAAGTTTCAGTGTAAATACGAATATTTTATAATATGTCCGTCAGACAAATAGTGTTGCAATATTCAGAAAAATGCAGACAAAGAAAACAGAGTTTACTGGATGAGAATACATTTACATATCTACTTACAGACACAAACGCATATATGCCTGCATACACTCATCCATCCACCCATATGCTGGAACCAGGAAGAAACAGACTGCACACTTGTAAAAATGAGGAGTCTGTCCACAGTCTGTGTGATCGAAAGGCAGAAACCAGAGACTTAATGCCCCTTGCTGGTTTCACTTTCTGGTTAGGCCTCAGAAAATCAGCTTTTGAGAAACGATGGTCTTTAATCCTTGTCTCCAGCTCCCAGTCCCAACGGTTCAGTGTGCTTTTTTTTTGTTTTAAGTTTGCTGATGCAAGAACATACTTGTAGTAATACTTTCACATTTCTCGGCATTTGGCATCGGTTACGAGGGTTCTCGTGGAGCATTTCAATTTACTTTTTTGTCGTATTTTTTTTTTCGTGGACATTAGAACCAAAGCCACTATTTTACTAACTGTTTTTCTTTCACAGCTTTGTCTGCATGATATTATTTCGATATTTGTGTATATTTTCATGTAAGTTATATATTTATTTTATTTTATCTAGTACTGGAAATGTGTATTATATATTGTTTCATTGTTGTCATCTTTTCCACAGTGTTGTTTTAGACAATGTAAGCTTAACACAACGGGCAAAGCACAATTATCAATTATAATAACTGTATCTTAAACAGTAATTACAGTTTGAACACACCATGCCGTGGTCACAATAATTTATTGTTGATATGATAATACATTCCCAAATCTACATGTCATAAAGCCATATATCATTGCTATATTCCTTACTCCTGGGGTATTAAACATAAAACTGAACTGAGATAGATGTAGCCTTGGTTTTTATATGTTTTCAGACTAGAACGAAGCAAAAAAAACAAAAAAAAACCGTCTATTGACGTGGTAATGCTTTTGTATTTTTATATGGTATCAAATTGTCATAATGTAAACTAATTCTGGACCTCATGGATAAAATTAAACATCCATAGAGAAGAGGCATAAAACCTCTCTGGCCTTAATAGCAAAAAATGCATAAACTCCCCATGACTTGAAATGATGACTGTATGATCAGAGGAGGAAAGATCTGTTTAGTCATCGTTCAAGAGGTTTTGCCTTTCAATGTAGACACTGAGTAAGTGTTGTATCTCCAATGTAGACATGTATGTATTCATGTATTACTTGAATAAACTCTCTTTCTTCTGCTAAAAACTGCCCACACTTTATGCAGTGAACAATGTCACCAGGATACAGACTTGAGAAATACAGAACTATGTCAGACACATATCTGTCTTTCTCAACGTTTTTACTTATTGTATTGTGCTTTGAAAATTTTCTCACCTGTCACTCAGATTTTTGCCACTTATTCAGAGATTTAGCCTCATCTGGGCTCAACTCCATCCGTTAAACGTGCACTGTGGGCTTTGCTGCCAGCTGTAGTCACGTCAAAGAGACTTGTCGTTGGTTCTCACTGGAGGCGGCCACTGTGATAGAGCTCAAGGGTTCTCAGATGAAGCGAGACGGGCAGATTTGTTCCTGAGTAGAAATTTCTCTTTCCAGGGAAATATATCAGCAATTATCGTCATTAAGTGAAATGACATCAGAGGTCCTAAAGTCTATCTTCAGTGATATCTCAGCCTAAGACAGTGATACTTGAACAACATTATATCAGAATTATTTCTTTGTGCAGCTTGGGGAAAAGGGGAGGAGGGGTGTAGATTTATTTCTATATGGAAATCGCTCTAATCTCGATATATCCCCGTAACAAGCAGTTTCAGTAAATGCGTGAAATAAAGTACAAAACTTAAAATCCTACCATTAAGAATTACAAAATTTATAATCATTACATTTAGAACAACATCTTAAATTTTCATTACGGAAGAAGTTTAAAAACAGAGAGTTAGGGGGGGGAGGGGGGGGAAAAAGTTTAAAAACAAAGGGTTGAAAGATCCCCCCCCCCCCCCCCCGTCTTTCCCCTCTCCCCAAAAAAAATAAAACTGGAGGCAAGCTCTGCTGACTTTCGGAGAGAGGCGAGAGGAAAATATAACCTGATAAGTTGGAGAATCCCTAAGCTAATTAATCGTCCAAATTTTCCATGCGTGAGAATCAATGGCGGCTTAGCTCTCTCCTTGGCCTTTGTCTGGAGGCGGTCACATTTCCGCATACGTTGGCACTTTTGAAAGTCCTAGGATTATTTTTTTTGGGCCATGTTTTACACTTCTACTTTTACCCGTCCACTTTGCTTGTAGTGTCTTGACAAGTTCAAGGAAGGCACATAATTGCTGTGAAATCTGTTTTTAATACGTGATGGACTCCTTTGGAATCTCTAACTGATGAGAGGCTCGACCACATGGAAGCTGAAATTGTATTGTGAGGAAAGACACAAAACTTGTCAGTCAATCAAGCTGCAGCGAAAGTTAGTCAATCAATCCTGTTCGATATTGTTGTTACACTCATGAGTTGCACAATAACGGTCTATGTTGTATGTATTGTCCACAATGCGGTGTGTTCCACATTGAAAGCAAAGGATCAGGACGCCTTTACCAGGTGACAACTCGCAATGTTAAACAAAAGGATCATTGGTCACCATCTTGTCATCACAAGAAGATTCTAAGCGAGTCCATTGTATATCCTGTTTGTTATGCTGCTTTGATAATTATATTTAATTATGTGTTCTTTAACTGGTCAATCAAACATCATCATGTTTTTTCTGGTAGTCTGTGTATAGAAATGTGCCGGCTTCTTTACCGGTCACCCCCCCATTTCAAACCGCTTTTTCTTGTTCTGTTTCAATCTTCAGTCGGAGCGTTCAGACCACGGCAACCCTTACCTGCTGGGAGACCGCATCGACATCGCTGCGAAGAAAGATCCACGTCTGGCCAAGAATCCCATGCACGCCTGGAAACTGCAGTAGTGACCTCCTCACTGACATATGCACCAAGCGCGCGTGACTTGTGTATTGTCAACATTTCAGTGAGAACTGGACAACCATCCCCCCTCCCTCCCCCTCGCCCGCCACCCTTTTCTCTTCTCCCGTCTCCTGCACGGCATCAAAGTGCGCACCGTTTCTTATTTTTCTAGATTAGCCGCTCCAAGAGAGATAATCAGAGAAATAGAAATCCTATTTATCAAAATATGAATTATTCAGTTGTTCATATGAATCGCCAAGGGGGGGGGGGGGGAGATGGGAGGGCAGAGCAAGATTTCTAATTACTGAAAACCTTCCTCGGTGATTCCACTTGGCGCTTTTTGAGAATTAC
>JBCEWB010754786.1:0-16703 GCA_039654565.1 Peronia peronii | reverse complement strand
TTTATCTATCTATCTATCTATCTATCTATCTATCTATCTATCTATCTATCTATCTATCTATCTATCTATCTATCCATGACAGGGCTGCTGTGAGACTGAAAAATATGACTATCTTTGTGCAATTGCGATATTATTTTATTGTTCTTCATACCGTTTCCTTTTTAGCGTGACAAACAGCAATTACAATTACACTCTCCTTTCAATGGTTTCGGGTCATTGACCCCAGTATCGATTCGAAACAAACGATCTACCCAAGGAGAATTTTTTTTTTTTTTTATATTTCCTCTCCCTCTTCCGTTCTCTCTGTCTCTCTCTCCTGTCTCTCTCGGTTTTACCTCTCTCTGTCTCTCTCCCTCTCGCTTTGTCTCCCTTTTCTTCTCTCTCTCTGTCTCGCTACCTTTCTCTCTCTCGTTCTTCTAGCTCTCCCCGTTTTTCTCTGTTTCTCTTCCCCTCTCTTTGTCTTTCTTTCTCCTTCTCTTTCTCCCCTCTGCATTTCCTCCCTTGTCATTCTCCCTCCTTCTCTATATGTCTCTCCTCCTCCCATCTTCCCTTTTTCTCTCTCACCACCTGTCTATTTCTGCCTCTTCCATTTCTTCTGTCAATTCACGCGATTTCTTTGCTCCTCCTTTTGAACTGCTCTGCCTCGCTCTCTTCTGTCACTCCCTTGCTCTCATCTTTCTTTTTATCTATAAATCGGTCACGCACTATGTTTCCCTTCCTCTTTCATCTCTTGTTCTTTCTGTCTCTCTTTTCTTCGCTCTATTTGGATGTAATTTCGCACGAAGACTCAGATTTGTGTTAAGTCTGAATGATTTTTTTCCTTCCAGAGTAATAATAATTTATTATCGTAGTTTTCGAATTTGTGTTTTTGCGTTTAAACAAAAAGAACGAGAGCACTGACTAGGTTAAACATTTAGATTGTTTATTGGTAGTAATCTTTTTTCTCATTCATAAAACTGCCCACATTAAATTTTATCTCCCAGGACTACGTGAGTACGACTCCCCCTTTCCACCTTACAATAGTTCCCAGACTGTAGAACTCCCTGAGATTGCACGGAATGCACTTCACGTGCATTACTCACATAAATCTTGCAGGCTGACGGCGTGCAATCACCCTGCACAATCACACTCCTCTGTCGTCACAGCGGCTCCGTTTAAACTGTGACTAAATTACCTTTTCATTTCAAAAGCTTGTAACTCCGCTCTGTTATCTTTGTGAGTGTGCATGTTTGTGTATGGGTGTGTGAGAGAGAGAGAGAGATAGAGAGAGAGGGCAAGGGGGAGTAGAAAAAAGGAGATAGTGAGAAAGAGCTAGGATGAGAGAGAGAGAAAAGAGAGCGCGAGGAAGCGGAAGAAAAAGAGAGAGAGAAAGAGATAAGAAAAAGAGAAGAGTGAGAGAGAGAAAGAGAGACCGTGAAAAGAGAATGAGAGAAAGTGAGAAAGTGGGAAAGAGAGAACAAGAGTGTGGAAAAAAAGAGAGAAAAGACAGATACATGTATCAACCGTTCCAGCCTCTTTATGTCCTTATTGCGGTGTTATATTGAAAAACAGAAATGCAAGATTGCAGACCTACAAGTCGTAAATTATTTCTCATACTTTAAATTCTGTGTCGGTCTGAGTAAAACCCCTAAAAATCACACCGGTGGATTTGGAAACACGAGCAAAAGTGAAAAAGGTGTTACATATCGAAAAACTGAGTTATTAGTAATTGAAAAAATTGAACTTCCTGTCTGAAAAATATGAAAAACGTTTCATAAAATTTTGCCTCAAAATGTGTTTTTCGGGGTTTTTTTGTTTGTTTGTTTGTTTGTTTGTTTATATGGCCAAAAATTTCCTAAAAATTTGTTTTAAATTTTTTAACCCATTTTTCTCCAAGCCAATTTCTCTGACCTTGCCATTTTTAAAAGTCACAAAAAAAAACAAAAAAAAAAAACTGAGAGAGATATGTTTATAAATTTAAAAAGTCCGATATTCAGTGAAATCTCTAATTTAAAAACAACAACTATGAACTAAAAAAATAGGTTTTCCGACAACTGCACGCTTCTCCCAGACTGCCACCCAATTGTTAAAGAGCCGGCTTGAAAGAGGTCAATGATTGCTTGATCCTGAACTCGCTGTCTTGTATACTGTAGTTGTAACAAACAGCAGAAAGATGGTGTTAACCATATGGTAGCGGTGGTGCAGTGACTATTTGCATTACACCTGAGAATTTTCCCCGCAGGGGCCCGGGGCATATAAGTAGGTTCTTTGTTCCCACCTGCAGGCGGTGAAAACCCGCCATTAGTGGGATGTCTCCCATGAAGTGCCATCCTCAACGTTCCATGGGTGACATCTCCTCTCTCTCTCTCCTTGCTCCTGTCTTCTGTCCTGTTCTCTTTCCTCCCTTCTTCTTGACGTGTAAACGTATCTTCCCATGTTTGGCACAATATAGCCGTGATTGTGCTGAGGTGTCGTTAAACTTCAACTCAAACAAACAAACAAACACCTCACAATATGCTGATGATAATAATGTGGAAAGGACATTACGAGCATTGTTAACATTTCAATGTTCTCATCTTTTGTGACACGGGCATTTCGTTCTGGCTCTTGGCAACCAATGTGGGTCTGAAGTTCATTTCTTGAAATAAGTGTAGTAACCCTTCCAACGGTGCGTTTAAAAAAAAAAATAATAAGTCATTTCATTTAGAACTAATGCAGAGAAAACGCCTTCGAGACAGAGCCCCGCTTCGCTACATTGTCTGCAAAAGAGATCTGGTGGTCCCAGCAATTGATCACAATGGTGGAGGTGGTTTGGGGGGGGGGGGGGGGGGAAGGGGGGAGGGAACTTAGCGTCTGGACGTCTGAACTTGAAGTTAGAATGTAAACGGGCCAGTTTGGCCTCTGCGTGTCTGAACTTGGAGTCAGATTGTAAATGAGAAAGCTTGGCGTCTGTGCGTCTGAACTTGGAGTCAGATTGTAAATGGGAAAGCTTGGCCTTCAGTCCACTACAATTTCTATGTTCCTTTTTCATACAAATTTATTTGTAGTTTTTATTAGTCAAAATAATGTCGCCTAGTCGACCAATTAGTGAAAAATAATCGACAATGGATCGATGAATAAAATGAACCAGTGGACCCAATGTTACCATTTCATTTTTCTTTGTTTCTTTTTGCCTCCTGTTTGTCACTCTCTTTCTCTCTCTTTCCAAGAAAATACATAAAGTTTAGTAGATGCATATTACGTGGTTATAGATGTCATCCGAGATGGTCGGCCCCAGGCGGCTCAGAGATGAACCAACGACGAAACAAAAACGCTAATAAGATAGTTGTGTAACTGCATATGTGTAAACTAAGAAAGAACATAGACCAGGTCATTGTCTTTCTCTCAAAGCGTTTAAAGGGTCATCACAACAGAGGCTTTCCAGTGACTATCATATTATATTGCACAGATATTTAATGCCATACAGAAGTCAGTGTGGACGTATAATATTATGTGTCTAAATGACTGAAATGATTGGTTAAAAAAAATATTTGAAAAATTGTGGAATATAAGCCGTTATTGCCCCTGTTACAATGTGTGAAAGGTTGTCATAACAAAGCCCGGTCAGGGATTATCATATCATTTTATGAAGAGAGAATTAAAAATTCACGTAGATATGCATGCGTTGATGGATAATTGTGCAGTATTAGTTGTGTATTTGTATAGTTGTAAACTATGAAAGAACATATGCCAGTCTGTTTGTTCCAACATGTTGGCGAGTCGTCGTTAACAAAACCTTACTGGTGATTTACCACCTAACAGTACGAAAACCCTCCGCCCCGAACAAGACTGTGGACTCTTGTGCACCGAGCTAATTATCGACACAAACGAAATCAATTTCCTGAAATCAATAAATCGAATCCATCACTCAGATGCTTCTAGTTATTTTTTTTCTTTTGTCCCTGCCAATTCTCCATTCATGGATGCTCGTGTTTGGCTTGAGGTCCGAGACCCCCAGTGACGGGTGCTAGCTTCATTATTTCTTTCTGGCTACTTGATCCACTTAAATGAAAATCGATTATTCGAAGTGTTCCCGGAGATATAAAGCAACATGTTTGTGCTTTTTATTTTTGTATGAGTGATGAATCCAGAGTTTAATGAAATTCAGACTAGGACAAACAAATAGGTGCATTACTAAAGTCATGCGAACATATGCAATTTTTTTTTTTAGTTACACATGGCTGGGCAGATATTGAGTAATGGGGGTTATACTGAAGCGACATGGAATTCAAACCAAAGACAAACAAAACATGTATCCGCGAAGTCATGTACACGTACGTGGACTATAACCGATTTGCATTTACTTTGGATAAGTCTAGATCAATGTTGGTATGAGCCCAATTCATCTTTCCTAGCACTGGATGGCACGAAAAACTTCAGTGTCAAAATCATCAACACCTTGCTAGGCTCTTTTTTCTTATAAGTTCTGTTAGCTACAGAAGTAGCCATAATTAATTTTAAGGGGAAAAAAATGCAACTTTGCTGTTGACATGCATTCTCTACACCTTAACATTTTAATCAAAGCAAATCCTTCGGATTTTACTCTAAATCTCTACGACCTCTAGGTATGAAGAACTGTACCCGGAGACAATTCCCAAAACGTAACACACAGACACGTTTTTATTCCTATAGAGCGTATCAGGATTTCAGCGATGACATAACTATTGATGACTAATTACGAAGCGACAGTTTAAGTCTTTTCGTGATTTTGCCTCGAGTTCCACACTACAACTGTGTATGTTGCTTAGAAGGAAATTTCTATGCCAAGTATGAAGATCGATTTTGTGTTTTTATTTTTTTTTTCTTCGAGTTTTTAATTTATGTATTATTTGTTTATTTATTATTGAAAAAGTAGTAATTTATTTATTCATTTATTTCTTTATGGCTATTTCTGATTTATTTATTTCCATCTGATCAGCACCTTGACAGCTCCAGGCCGTTAGAGATTTTTTTTGTTTCAATGGTAAACTTAAACCTGTAGCCATTTTCGGTCATTGCTGTGACCTTGTCTTATTTCAAAACTGTCATTTTGTCAGATCAATGAAACAAACCTTTAATGAGGTTAATTAAAAAAGACGCACCCTTCAGGCAGTAATGTAAATTAAAGTGCGCAACTTTTAATCAGCTGAAAACTTTTTTCTCACAACAAGGGTGGGGGGAAAAAAAAGCAAACAACAAAAACAACTAGATCTACGTGACGTCACGAATTCTTGGGAATTCAACTGATCCGGACAAATGCAACACTTTTAATGAGAGGACTCCATAGGATCCCCATTAAGCGGAGGGTACAAGCATCATTTGTTATTTTGCTCGCGGGAGGTCGGCGCTTGGCTACCCGGGTGTGCCGCCATCTTTATTCACCGATGGGACTAACGGAACCGAAGCTCTTAAGACGGTGAATTAAAAAGCCCAGGAATGCCGGGAATTGAGGGGACCGGCCAGGCCGGAAACTTGCATGATAAGAGGGAAATTCGGCCAATTAGGGACATTGCTTAGATAGATAGAATCTGAATTGACTTTTCTCGTCTACTTTATCGGTGGTAGTCGTGGAAAAAGGGGGGGGGGGGGGGTGCGCATTTCCTAGTTTCTTTCTTTTTTCTCTTACTCAAGTACCCCCAGGGTTCCAGTACCGGTATTTGTATTTTATTGACTTGCCCGCATTCATATCCTTGACCTATATGAACTTTTTAACGTCATAAATTTCCATTCCTGCTAAGGGTCTTGTTTTTTTCTGGTGAAAAAAGATGTTTAAGTATATTCAAATGTTTCGTAGTTCTGGTTTCTACAACTGAAAGTTTCTTTGTTTTGTTTTGAAAGGCTGACGATCGCTTGCACGAGATGTTTTGATGATGATATAAACATTCATCCTTGAATGCTTTTCTTTTCGTTTTTTTTTCTTTTTTTTTTCTGAATTTTGCTGCAGTTTTTCTCCAGAGTTTGGTTGTCTGGACTCGTGGCTCGGGGCTGTCTTGGTGCTTGTAAATTAAAAGTGAAAAATTTTATATAATTTTTGTGAAGAGCGACACGAAAGCCAACAGCAGTAACAACAGCAACAATAATAATAACAGCCTTATCAACAACAACAATAATGAATGATAAATAATATTAACAACAACAACAGCAGTAACAACAACAATGACAATAATAACCATAGCAACAACAACAACACTCGATTATTCTAACTCGCAAACTACTTTGTCCGCGTGATGTTCTATTTTATCTATACTATAAATCTGCACCAAAACCCATAAAAGGGTTATGGACTCGGAAAATTACTGAAGATCCATCTGAAACTTGGCACACAGAAATGTTGCATAAAGATCTGTGTTTCTCCTTATATAAAGCCCTCCCCCCCCCCCCCCCCCCAAAAAAAGAATTCAACATTGCATATTTTTAATTGAAAACAGAACTAGGGATATCACAACTCGCTGAATACCTGCTGGCAACAGAACTGCCAGCATTGAATGGGGCATCCCCTATATAAGAATTATTCACCTCTAAAGAATCTTTCATCAACATTGAGTGGACCTTGCTGGAGCAAGAATACCAAAGTTGGCTCTCTCATTACTGGAACAAGCAATATCCAGTGGCCTAAAGCAGGAAGTGGAATAATCCAAATACGCTGACGTTATTTTATAGGGACAAAATGTTGTCATTAAGCTAGTTTGATGCCGTCGTTTCTGGAGATTAAACGTTCAAAATTATACTTAAGACCAGAAAAAAAAGCATTGCGGTACTATCAATGAAAACTTGAAAGATTCGATGTAGAATAATCAACAGCTGCCTTTCACTCGATCTCCTGATGTGCCGTCTGGGCGCAAACACACTTGTTATCGCTAATAATTCGCTGACAACAAGTCACTTGGAGTTCTAGTCCCCTCGTCGCCCCTTCGGGCCAGATTGTACAAACGCTCATGAAAGATTCAGAGTTCGTACGCTGGCGGCCGTGCGGCAAGGCGTTTTATCAGTTCTTTGGGGCCCTGCGTCTGTCCTCTCCACACAGCCTTCGAGCTGACTGATCTGAAAGCGGCTGTTCCATTGTGTTTCTGGTGTTGCTTATCTATCCCCAGATCCGAGCGCTTGTCATAGAAGAGAAATTTATCATGGATCCCTATTCACGGGCAGTCGGACGCAGGGACCCCGTGTATCGGCCTCTTTGCCCGAGAGCAAACAAGTCCCGCGTCTCTGCCGCTTGCCAGCGCTCGTGATGTACGAGTAGGGTCCTGCCGCGAGAGAATTTATCACCTGAAAATCCGACCTATCTTACTGACATTTATCAACCTTTTCCCCCGTGCATTTTTTTAGTTTTCGTCCTTATTTGGCTTTTCAAGATTTGGCTGGAGATTGATACAAGTCTTCTTGATTTCAAACGGATTTTTTAATAGCACTTTTATTGCCTGGAGCGTATTACATCATTTTACTCTTACCTTTGATCTTCCTTCGTGCCTCTCTTTCTTCTCCTCAGTCTCTGTTCCTGTCTTTCCTTCCTTGTCCCCTAGCTTACTGCACATGATATTGATTGCACATTCTATTTATACAATATTCACCCTCTTATCACCACCATGAGAATCTGGGTCCTGTAGACACGTTTTCAATTTCTGTTTTAGGAGTATTCGCTTATTTTCATTTCTTTCGTTTCCCGACCTTAAATACAAATACGAATAGTTAATTCATGTTACCGGTATATCAAAGATATTTTATGATTAGGAGAAAAAAGATGATGAAGCTTTTCGCTGTGTGTTGTGATAACTGCAGTGTTTCATACAATTTACTCTGCTGCAGTTGGCGGAGACAGGGATTTGAGAGAAGAGAACGATCCAGATAGATGGTCATATGTTCTTTATAAAGCGTGTTTTATTTGACAGTGAGTGGTATGCAATATATATTTTTTTTTAATCTAAGTACCCAGTCTCATTTTAAAATGTCCCATGCAAACATATTTCCTCAGAAAATTGTTGCCTTTGGAAAGTGATAAAAAGAGGGTGATACAATAGTTTTGTATGTCCTTTAGATATCATTGTTTTGTTGTTGTTTTTTAGGAAAAACATGATTTTTTTTTTTTAATAAAAACCCGTCGAGATAACCTCTAATAGGAGGTTGAAAGACGTATTACAGAATGTAACGTAACGGCATTCTCAGTTCTTCGGAATCTCAACTTTATCGTTGGTATTCGTAGTATAGATCTAGTATCATAACTGCCTGAATCCATCACTAAAGCAAGAGCGCTGTTAGCATGTGTTGAGTTTCTTGCAGTAGCATAATTATTGTTAGAGTAGTAGTAGTAATAGTATTAATAGTACTAGTGGTAGTGTGTTTACAACATGTGATATAAAAAAAAATCATTATATTTACACGATTTATATTATTTTTTGTCATCATTATTATTTATCTGTATCATCATTGTCATCATGATTATCATCTCATCAATTTTTACCATATCGAGTTCTACAGATTGTTATTTGTTTCTTTTAGTGTACTAAGTTAGCTGCCAGTAGACAGCCAGTCTTAAATTTTAAGACATTTTTATATAAGATCGTCATTTCATGATCATCATTTTTTTTTAAACAGGATATGAACATTTCTAATGAAAATGAATGTCATTGTAAGAATAAAAAGTTTTTGTCTATTTTTCGTTCACCTACCCTTTTAATATTATGTTTCCTCCACTCTCTTAGGTCAATCCTCTTTCAGCATGAGATATTCTGGTGATTTTGGTAGTGATGGTTGTTATGTTTTTTTTTTTCCTGCAGGTAGAAACACTGATAATGATGTACAAGACGCACTGTCAATGTATTTTGGATACAGCCATCAACGGCAATTTTGAAGAGGTAGGACAAGTTTAGCAGCTAAAATAATGTCTCTTTCTCCACCATAATACGCCACCTCAGTTACTAGTCTGTTTAGGAATCTTCTGTAACTACGTTAGTTTTAAGGAAAGGACTAGATAGTACCATTAATCAGGTGTAACATGTTTTTCAGTCAGTAATGCTACATTTGAATATGTTGCTTTCAGCACAAGCTGAAAAAAACAACTGACCACGTACATGTTAAGAGCCTCACTGATTTTACATGAAAGCAGACTAGGAAAGAAACGTCTTCGATATAACATAAATGCTGGCTAAATAAGAAAATACTTATGATATAGCATGAAATATGACTAAGAAAGGAACATCTGCTGATATAACATGACACCGGACTGAAAATATCACTGATATACTATGAAATCTGACCATGGTGTCTCACTGAAATAACAAGAAACTTGATCGAGCATAAATTCCCATTATTGTATCATGAGAGCTGAACCAAATATCGACCATTACTAACATCATGTGGAAGGTAATCAAGTTCGAAGTTCCGAGAACATAATATGAAGGCTAACTTACAATGGAGTTCACTTATACAACACGAGAGCTGATGGAATATGAAGAGCTATGACATATAACATGAAAGGAGATCAACACAGAGTGTGAGTATAAAAAAAAAGCAGACAAAGGAGGGAGTCTCACCAGCTGATAATTACTGTTACTGAAGTTAGAAATATCAGTCATATAGACCAAATGTTTCGGGCTTAGTTCCTGCCATGGGTTGTTCTTTTTCACTATATATTAATCAATATTCTAATTTCACTCATTTATCAATTTCTATAATTAGATATCAATGGCTCAATGTCTCTTAACCATCCAAGCCCTAGAACAGCTTGGAAAAAAGGCTGATAGTACAGTATGGAAACAGGGTTGAATGTCCAGATTGTTCTTACAATGGGATCATTTATACCGGCTGAAAGTTTCTGCCTCAAGAGTCTGTGCTCTCAAACAAAATTATTTCTCATGTAACCAATGTATTTCCTTCCTGTCTTTTGAAACCACATAAAATACACTATTCTGATCTGTAGAGAGTTTATGTGGAAAGAAAAATATAAAATAGTCCTAAAGAATAACAAGAATTTGCTCAATTCATCCTTGTCATTCCACAACCATAAATTATTAGGCATTGTCTGCATTTGTCTTCTCCACAGATTCAAAACTTTCTGTTACACTTCTGGCAAGGTTTGCCCGACCATTTACTCACACTAGTGGAGAACGAAGTTGTTGTCGACATATTGTGTGTCTGTGATTCTATCCTCTACAAGGTACATTTATCATTTTTTCAAGTTTCTGTATCGCTTACTTCATTTACGGATATAAATGTGCATTGTTATAGAGAAATCCTTAGATAATTTGTACCAGTCAAATGAAAGGAACATTTTCAATACTTTTTTTTTCTTAAAAGTACTACTGAGAGCTTCTCAACATCTCAACAACAAAAAAATTCCTTTAACACAAAAAAACAACAACAAACAAACAAACAGGGAATACAACCACAATAATATTCTCATTGAACCCATGTAATTCCTAAAACCTTTAAATACCAGCATTTGATTTAAAAATGAAAATGTTACAACCCCATGGATTTCTACAGAATGACACACACACACACACACAACACACACACATATACACACACACACACACACACACACATATATATATATATAGGGAAATAGGGTGAGTGGTATGAGCGTGAAAGAAGGACAGAGAGAGACAGATAGATAGACCAAGGGGTGAACAATTAACAATAACGCTGAAATAAAGATAGACGGACAGAACAGTGAGAACAGAGACAGATTAACAGATTTGCAAGAATGTCAAAGAGCATAATTTGGAGAAGTTGAATTATCACGGAATTCCTAAAAGGCCGTTCTAATTTAAGTGTTTTCTTTTTTCCTTTATTTTTCCATATATCTTGATATGATACATAATATGCATATACATATGTATGTATGCATGAATATATTTATCATTTATTTTATGTATTTATTATTTATTTATTTATTTTGCTATTTATTTATTTTTATTTATATATTCATTATTTATTATTTAATTATAAATTTAGTTTCTATTTATTATGTGTGTATTTATCTATTAGATATCTTTTGATTTGTTTGTTTGTTTGCATTGTCTGTTTGTTTGTTTGCTTATCTATTTATTAATTTTATTTATTTATCTAATTATTATTTAGTTATGTATTTTTTATTTATTTATTCATTTATTATTTATTTACGGGAGATATATTTCTATAACCAGGTTCTGACAGATGTCTTGATTCCATCGACAATGCAGGAGATGCCCGAAACGTGAGTTATTTATCCTTTTTTGTTGCTTTCTTCATCATTGCTCCGCTGCTCTCCTTTCATCTTTTTTCTCTTTCTTCTCTTTTCATGAGATTGTTATATCTTTCTACTTTCTTCCTTCTGCGATCATTTTTTCTTTCATTTCTTTATCTTTCTTCCTCTTCTTACTTTTATCTTGAAGTTATTTTAGCAAGTCCCGCTAATAACGGAATATGTGTCCATGCCACTTCAGTATGCAGGCTAGATGTATATATGTGCTAAAAATTTGTAGCCTAACACCTTTAATGACATACGACCACATGAGCTTCTGTCCTCATTTTGAGTGTACATGTTCCTGTGATCTCCCAAGTTTTGCACTTTTTTTCATGTATTGATAAAACTTTCTTATTCTCGGACCAGGCTTCTGTGTGATATTCGCAATTTTGCCAAGCACTGGGAGAGCTGGGTTTCCTCTGCTCTGGAGAACTTACCAGAGACCTTGCTGGAACACAAACTGCCTGTGGCAAGAAGATTTGCTCAGGCATTGAAGAGACAAACCTCATTTCTTCATCTGGCTCAGGTTAGTCTGTTGGCCGGGTTGGTTGGTGGGTTGTTTGGTTGATTGGTTGGTTGGTTGATTGGTTGGTTGGTTAGCTGGTTGCATGCTTGCTCGCTTGCGTGCTTGCTTTGCTTGCTTGGGTGGGTGGGTGGCTGGCTGGCTGGCTGGTTGGTTGGTTGGTTGGTTGGTTGATTGGTTGGTTGGTTGGTTGGTTGGTTGAGATAGATTGCTTGCCTTTTGCCGTGTGAAAGAACATATCTACTTCCTCCTACTATTAGAGACGTAATGGATAACTAACTGTGGTAATCCCTAAGACTGCAGAAAGTTATGATGGTGGTGAGTGTCGAATTTTCTTTTCGCCAGACCGCCCGCCCAGTGCTCTATGATGCCAGTCTAGTCAATGCCATGATTGCTGATGTGGACAGGATCGATCTCAGTAGTATCAGTTCCCAAGCTTTTCATAGCTGTGCCAGTAGCACCAGTGACGACGAGGATGTACAGCTCAACGCTGAATGTGAGTATAAAACCATCGTCTGATCTGACCCAAATGTATCATCAGCTGTCTTGTAGACTCATAAACTAAAAAAGTACAAATGGACTTAGATTTTTCCAGTGCTCACATGGAGATAGAGCGCCTCGTTTGTTAACATTGGGAGCTATCAAGTGCTGTAGGTGTCGGGTTTCTTTGTTTACTTTTAGGAATACACTGTGCTGTGAGCAATTTATACAACATAAACCGTCATTGCGAGGCTAACTAGTGGAATACTAGTGTGAAATAGGACACTGAGAAATGTAGAGTAACTTTCAATGTTTTCAGTGGACTAACTTTTTAAATTAAAAAGGCCCGACTTTTTGCACTGTTGTTTGCAATTCGATTTCCATGTCCAAGGGAACAAATCTCTCGTCACAGACGGCCAATCAGAATAAATCGTTGACCTTGAACAGAGAAATCGGGGATTCAATGTGATGAAGATAGTGTGATGTCGCTGATTTCATATTGCAGAAATTGAGAGAGCATTGATCTATGAACAGAAAAATTATTGCTCTATGGGCATATTAGAAGGTTATAAGGTGAATATATGTGGAGATTTAAGTCCGAAATTGTACCTTTTTGCCTATTGTTCTCCTAATTTAGCAGGTGCTGACAGGTCTCTTCCCTTTGCAATCTTTGATTACAGTCAAGCTGGGTCAGAACTTTTCTCTCTACCTGAAAATGCATGATCAAGACCTGAAGTAATAAAAATAATGATAACTCAATTTAATGGAAAACGACCTACGACTCAAGTTAACAAGATGCGAGACATATTATTCAGAAGAAGTTCATTAGTCCAGGCCGAGATTATTTTTTTAAATGTAATGATCAGTAAGCAGCAAACTACCAGAAGATCGTTTTTGATTCAGAATAATTTACCAGTTCAGCAAAGTTCATCGACGTGCGCAGTGGAAACTCTTGGTTTCCATATTCATATTCACCATTAATATAGACATTTCTAACGAGTGAAACTGATTTAGTAAGGAGTTTAATAAGACGGATTTTTATGTTCTTCATCTGCCTTTCCCATTAACCATTTCATGGCATAATATTTCTGAGCAGTTTTACGTGAGTTCAAGGAGCTGTTGAGAAAACAAGCGACTGTGGAAGCCTTCACTGAGTGGCTGGACATGGTAGTGGAACAAAAAGTCATCAAGGTATGCAAATGTCCAAGATAATATCTTTGAATACAATTAAAAAAAAAAAAAAGGAGGAAATGAATTTGTCATCGATTTCTGGCTTCTCTGTCGTGTATAAAATTTATTTATTGTTATTGTAACTATTGCTGTTGATGGTAATGTTGGTGGTCTTCTTCTTTTTTTTTTCTTCTCTCCTCCCCCTCCCCCTCCCCCTCTTCTCTTTCCTCGTGGTCTTCTTCCTTATCATCGTCATCGCCTTCGTTTTTTTTTTTTCTCCTCCTCCCTCGTTTGTCATTTGGATCTGCAGTGTATGGGTTGGTTATGTTTCTTCAAATATGAATGCAATGACAGTAATATTAATAACGATTGTGACTATCATGATTAATTTCCTTTTGATTGTATTTTTACATTATTCGTGTACATAGAGTAGCAAACATTAGCTCATTTGTGATGGGCGCGGTCGATAATCAGTAAATCACCTTTTCATTTTCTTCATGAAAGAAAATCGACATGAGGAATTCCTCTTTTTTCTTTTCTTTTTTTTTTTTTCTTTGATAAAATATGTCGTTAATTAGAAGAAACCATATCTCATACAGAAAAATGCTTTGATCTTATGCATGTAGAATTAAATTTTTTGTGCAAATGGCTGCAGATCATTTTTGAATTTAATTGTTTTCTCTCTTTATTTTGTTATGTAAGAGAGTGAACTATTTTGAAAAAAGATTGAGTAGAACATCAAACAACATCTTTTCTCTGTTATGTATTTTTTTAGAAAAGTAAATCTCTGCTGCCTTTAAGATATTCATTTTGCTATGCCCTGAACTGGATTTTATATCTCTATTATTTGTTTTCTGGAAACAGATCTCCTCCCCTCCATCTCCTCTCTCTCCCTCTCTCTCTTCCTTTCTCTCTCTCTCTCTTTCTCTCTCTCTCTCTCTCTTTCTCTCCAATCACTGTGAGGCATTTTAAAAATATTTTACCTTTTATAAAACTCACCATGGGACTTTTCTAAAGGATATATTAACATGTAACAATTATTGTAGCATTGGTTATTTTGTACAGCCCAGCAAGCAGAATGGGAAGAACTTCAAGAAGAGAGCCCAGGATTATCTGTTGAAGTGGTCTTTCTTTGGTGCCAGAGTCATGCACAATTTAACATTGAACAACGCACAGAGTTTCGGTAAGACTCGTCTTCGATTATTCTTTTATTCACAAGATGTTTGGATATAATTAGAGCAGTAACTTGGGTGGAATATCAGCCTAGCGAATGAAAAAATATTGGTAACGATCTGGAGAAATCGGTCGAACGATGTCTAGTGGTCAAATTAAAAGAAAGCTTTGAATACTTTTTTTTTTTCAAAAGTTATTTTGAATATTTTCCAACATATTTTTGAAAATCCACGTCAAATCAGGAAATAGCTCAAGTGGGCATAGAACAGTCAGTTTGTTCATTGCACATATCAAATTTTAATGATGCACATTTAACTGAAATTTTAACAGTTTCATCTTATGATGGATTCTCCAGAGCGACATAATAATAATGATAATATGGGAGCTATTTTTTTCTTGACTTTGTTCTAAAAATAGTAATACCTCGTTCTATGGCTTATAGGGCTATCAGGCAAGTTCTGAATTTGGCCATTGCCCTTTATGATTTTTTTTTTTTTTAATTGCAATGAAACAAGGCCTAATAGTAGGCATTGTGATTATTGCTAAACCATTTGGTAATGGAACCTTTTGGCTCGATGTCGAACGTATTCATCCTTTGCTCTGTTTGAACAGCATCCTTCCATCTGATTCGCATGTTACTGGACGAGTACGTTCTCCTGGCTGTGGAATCTCAGCTACACAATGACAAGGAACAGGAACTGCAGTCCTTGCTGGAGAAACACATGAAACCAGGTGGGTGGGTGAGCCCTATCATTGTACGTCATCATTATGAGATGTTCGACAACGCAGTATTAACAATCACAATGCTCCACAGCACATCCAGTCCTCTATAATAGGTGCCGCAATTGTAATGTTCAGAAACTCTCCCCAACGGTACTCAAGCATACGTTGGACACTTTATTTGAAACTACTACGCACAAAGCCCCCGTTCCGATATTATTATTATTATTTTAACATACGTTTATATTAGAGAGCCGTTATGCTATCCTCTATTAGTACTCTATCAACTTGGAAGTAAGCAGTCTTTATTAAGGAGAAAAGTCAAACCGGCAGACGAAAAGGGCGAAAATACCAAAGTCATAAGTAAGAAAATGTCAAGACCATTCAAAAAGTATCTTATGTTTTTTGTGTGTGTGTTTTTTTTTTCAATGAAATGTCAACTACAGATGATACAGGGGCCAAACCCAATCTGCAGCAGCCAGCAGGAACATGTTTCGTGGCCAATCAAAACAGAGTTCCATCTCAGAACGAGACTCTAAAACGTGAGATGTATGGTGACGTCATTCCCTCCGGATCCCCGTTCGCACATGCGCAAGTTCCTGGACGGGGTGACGTTTTCACTTTATCACCACATTTGTCCTCGCTGTCATCCATCACTCAGGTAAGTTGTTCAAGTTTTCTTGTTCAAAGACAAAACAAACAAACAAACAAAACAAAGACAACCGATTCCGTCCTTTAGTGATACAATCTAGACAGCGCTTTGGAGTGTGCGTATTTGTGTGAGAGAGAGAAAGAGAGTGTGTATGTGTGTGCCTGTGTGAGAGAGAGAGAGAGAATGTGTGTATGTGTGTGCTTTTTGTTTGTTTGCTTTAGTGTTTTATTGTGATACAATAACTCATAATTTTTTAGGTTAATTTCAGAGTTTTACGTCTTTGAAGCTCAATATTGTGACTCATTGAAACACTTTAATTACTGCAATTTTCTTGCTATAATTGGTTTCAAAAAATATATGGTAATCCTGAGACATACAAAAATAACTTGAAGATTTGATATCGCACTGAGCACTGAAATCATCCAAAAATTCAAAACCTACCTCACTTATCACTCTGACAGGCCATGTCGACCAATGGGAATGCAATGCTGACGCCCCCTGTGTCCCCTGTTGTGCCGAATCCTATCGGCCAGCGCTCCAGCGTCATCACACAAGGGCCGATAGCTTCTTATGCCAACAACACACAGACGCCCATCGTGGGAGCGTCCACCTTCTCTTATTTGGGTAAGATTCCTATACATTGGTATGTTTTGGTATCATTGATTTATGCATCTAGATTAGAGAGAACGTCCAAACGTCTGTTTTTTTTTGTTTGTTTTTTTTCTTTTGGGGGGGGGGGGGTTCACTAAACCACCCCCAACCAA
>JBCEWB010754676.1:0-16703 GCA_039654565.1 Peronia peronii | reverse complement strand
GTTTTATTTCTTTGTAAGCATAAGAAATTACATAGCAAAAAAAAAAGTTCCCAAAGATTCTTTCTTAATAACGCAAGTTTCTTTTTAAGCGTTTTCTTACTAACTGTGTTAGAGTGTACACAAAAATTCATGATCATGAGCATAATTTTCACTGAATATAGGACAAACTGCCAAAATGCATCTACTGATTATAAACAGATAAAAAAAACAATATCAAAACTGGGATTGACTGATGATCATAATACAATTAATAGTGAATCACAACAACCACTTTCTAAACAAAGCAAAGTAATAACATATGACAATCATACGTCCCTAACTTTAACCCTAGAAGTGTCAAATGGCCAATATAGTTATAGATTCACTCATTGGTTTTCTGGATTTGAAATACTTTTTGAATGACATACAATGGGATAACTAAAGCAAACATCCTAAATTTCTACTTAGGCTTATGCTATCTTTCTCTGAATATGATTCAGTATTGTTAACCACTTCACTGCTACCAACAGTACAAAAATTAGTCTCTCATATCAGGAAAATGAGGGCCCACCAAAGCATCTCATTTTCCCATTTGATGCGATGTTCCGACCATTAACCAGCTGTCGCATTTATACATAGAATCTTTTGATAAATGCCGCAAGCTGATGATTGGTAAATGACCTCGTGATGAGAGCCCCTATCAGGTATATAATCAATCAGTATTACTGGTAGCACTGCTGGTAGCTTGTGCACCACTGGTGGGACGGACTAAATGCAGGTGGGGGTTAGCAGTAGAAGGAGTGAGGGGAAACTGACCATATCGCTAATGCTTAGCACAGAAATGATAAATTGGTATAACAATAAAGCAGTTAAAGAAACTCTTGAGGTCCACTGATTTCAATCAACACTTAATGGGCTAACATCCTAATTCCTGGAATAACAAACCCAGTTAACTTCCTCTTTTCACTGGATGTTCATAATAGTTTGTATTTCTCTGTTGCTGCCAAGAGAGCTGACCTTATCCCTTGATCTTTGTCTGAATGACCATTTCGTGGAACAATGACCCAGTCACAGGATGGAAGTGCCTGCAAGAATGAATACAAAAGAGTTCATCATCATCATTATCATTGTTCCTGTGACAATATCATTGAGATACCAAGTAAGAGACATGGTCTCTTACACTGGATATTGTTAAGCAAGGCATCACATGATTGGCCTCTTGTCCTTGCCTTCCACTGTGCCCCCCAGCGGTACGATCTAAGATAAGGAGTCATAGTGGTTGAAGATGCTTCTGTTTGCCTGCAATCTTTTCGAATTGCTGTCTGACATGTTCAGAAGAGTTCATGAATGCTGCAAATTTATGCGCACGATTTACTACTGCAAACATTCAAAAATTATTTTCAAATGTCTAACCTGAAATGAGCTTAACCAAGAAAAACCTGAATTTCATTATGAAATTTCTGACATGTCTACTGCACAGTGCTGTCTGGTGAAGTCAGTGCAGTATGAAGGTAAAATACTATGATTAAATGTTCCATGCTTGCTCTGCATTCCAAGAGAAAGGAAATAAATGTTTCCATGTGATGAGATGTGATTATGAAGATATTATGTTTCTGAGTTATTGCATCATTTCCTAAGCAAAATCTCTCACAACATTTAAAGGTAATATGACTGAAAATTAAAATGTACTTTGGTTATCATACAGAGGAGGATAAAGAGATAAAGTTATTAACCCTACAAGTGCCATTGGACCAATCTTGTCTAAGAGTCATTCATTGTACGTTGCACTGGAATTCGTATCCAAACAGCATGGTATTCAAAATGAGTTCCCTAAGCCAGAGATGATTATTCTCTAATTTTAATATAATATGTCATCACAGTAATCTTTGCACCCTGATCTGACACTGTTTGTTGGCACTTTGACGGTTAACTTGTAGAACTGTGAAACCTGTCAGCTGAAAACGTACGGAAAAGTCCCTAGTGACTCACATAACAATTTGTCACCTCAGTTCACAAGTGTTTTATCTCCACTTTCTAGAAAATCAGCGTTAAGTGATCAATAGATTATGCTGAACATATACTGTGTTCCCTTATTTAGATTGAGAATGTACGTGGACCATGCAAACCACACTTTATGATTATGTTTATTGTGGATCCTCTACATTACATCAAAAATGAAAACTTCAAAGCACGATTTCTCAAAATTACAAAAAGAGGAGACGGAGCGATTGTGAACTAAGGTGACAAATAATTTTGAACCTAATTATACCTTCTGAAGTTTCCAGCCTGTTTCCATGGGCGTGATAACATCAAAACGACCATTAATGACTGTGGTAGGAATGTGCTGAATCTTTTCCACATTGTCTAAGATGTACGACTCCGTCTTGAAGAACAATTTGTTTAGAAAATAGTGACTGTAAGAAAGATGTAAGTAGACAACAGATTTATTATACCCAAAAAAGTCGTTTAAATTTCCATGAAGTTTCTATTTGTCATTGAGGAAATCATAAAAGTAGAATTATTCTGCAGCAATCATATTCATCTAAATCTGAAACTCTGGGATAATCATTAATTTTTTTAAAAAAGCAACAACTATCATATCATCTCCAAAAACAAAAGTAAAAGAAAAAATGACATGTAGGCAGCAGGAAAATTCATATTGTAATATAAAAGGTAATGATGATTGTCCAGCCAGAGCAATTTCATGTTTCCTGCAGCAACATCAAGAATTCAAAGCTTCACATTTGAACATTTTCAACAATGTACTGTTTCATCTTCACTTTTCTTTCACTGTTTCTTTGTTACTTTTCAGTCTTTTTTTTTTTCTGCAACACTGAATTTCTGTTTGAGTGCACAGGAAATATCAAACTTGAAATTCGCTGGTCCTTCTTTTGAATTCTACAAAATATGTAAATTACAGTGGAAACCATTCATAACAGGACCTCTCATAACAGGAAATCGCTTAAAACAGGAACATCGCTAATCCCCATGTCCACTCCTACTGTGGCATTAGCAAAATATTATCGCATACAGCAGTAGTCCGTGACAGTCGAATCGCTTATAACAGGATACCTGTGGTGCTCACAATGGTACTAGTACACCTGTAGGCCTGGCAGTAGCCTACTCCAAACTGCACCAGTTTCAAATGGGTCAAGTACAATTACCAACATAATCACTTGACAACTATTGTTTCATCTGCTTTGTTCACTGGTTGTGCCATGAGGAGTTGGGAGCATGGATGGCGGGCAATGAGATCAGTCAAGTGACTTGGAGGAGGAGAGAGGTAAAGCTCATTAATCATTCATACCATGACAGACAAAACTGGCTGAAGTGGTTGGCCCACATGGACAAAGAAAGGACTCTCATGTATATAGTGTAGCTCCTAATGTTAGGTAAGATAGACATTATACTTAGATCTACATCTATCTTTTGCCATTCACTGACCACTTGGTCCAGTTAACCAATCAACAGTGATGAATACTGATACAAGCATTTGAATTTGTAGATATTTTTGTGAAGCTAAGATCACATTGTGCTTCCATTGTTGTATGCTGTGGATCAAACAAGATTTATTTGCATCGCATTTTTATCGCAATCACTTCGATAGCTTTGCATTCCCCACACCACCATAGTGATTATGGCCTTTCACCTCAGCCCTATGACAATGTAAACAAGAAATCACACATAAAGGGATTGGTACAATGGGAGGAGGGGAGCAGGTGGATAAGATAAATATGATACTTTTTTTTTATCTCTCAATGCGCATAGGCTAGGTTAATCTCAGTACTTTTTGTTGGGGACTGCGATAGGGGAGAATCTGGCACGAGGCCAATGAAGTGTTGTGTCACATTAGATATCTGTGTGGCTAAAATTAAAACTACTCTAGCTAAGACTTGAGTATTACACATAGTACTATACATATATACACTTTGGCCTTCTCTAACATAATATGGTATGTTATTGTCATTACTATGGTCTTTACTGAATCACGCAAAAGTAGAGGAATTCATGACAGGAAAACTATCCATGAAAAAAGTCTCCAGTCCTATAATCAGGCAAACAAGTAGCATTTTTTCCCCTCTATTTCATTATTATCAGTTATAACAGGAATGCTTACAACAGGACTTTTCTTTGATCCCAGCAATCCTGTTTTATCAGGTTTCCACTGTATTATACTTTCTTACCATTCAATTCTTGCTATTTTCAGGCAAAATTCTGCATCCTCTCCATATTCCAAGTACTCTGGGTCAACTTCTGGACGAATAGTTCCCAGTTCCCATCTAGCCCATAATCTTGCAGCTGTTAAGCGAGTCTCTTTGTCTTCTGATGTGAGACGTTTGTAATATGCAGCTATCATATCCTTGCGTTCATTCTTGAAAATATAGAAACAATTCAAAAAAATATTTTATCATTTCTACGATTTCTTAAAATATTCAAACTAGCACCACATCTCTACTGATAATAAATTTTATGCTTTCAAACCTAGTGACAATACTAGTACTTTTATAAATGTGGCCATGTATCAGATCTAAAGAGCAGAATTGACACTACTGTCTTTCATATGGATTCTTATGATTCTAAGTTTGGATTTGTGGTGCAACAGTCAATTATGGCAATACTGTGACGAACAATGTAATGATGTTTATGAAGGATAAACGACTGGTTCTTTCTACTTAGTTTTGACTAGAAACTAGTAGATAATCAAATTTTAAACTTTAAATAATATCAGATGCATAAATTTCACACTTCATATCTCTTCTCTGTCTGTTTCAACAGATGAGACAAAAACACACTGACTTTAAGTAATAAAGTTTGCCCAGCAAATAAATTTTGATCACTTGAGAAACTTAAGCAATTCTAACACAAATTACATTTTGGACCTCTTTTAAGGTGGGGGTCCTAAAATATGGATTTTGCTCAAAAATGAGATTTTGGGTTTTTGTTTTCTCTTAAAAAGACTTGCCTTTTCTACGTATAAAAATGGTATCAAAAAGTGGATATGTCCATTCTAAGGTGTCTGACCAATGGTCATCCAACAGTAGGCCTGGCCTACTTTCAACCAGGATTTGGCTCCATCTGGATGATACATGCAGTCGTATATCATCGCTATATGACTATATATAGGCAAAAAGTGCACAAGGTACTTGATTATGACCTTTTCTAGCAATATCATGAACTCCAGTGCCTCGAATGGACATTGGATGACCTTTATGAGGCAAAAAAAAATGCTGATCATGCAGATTATCAGTGTAAGCGTTCTAAAATGAATTTCCACGTCCCATAAATAGTGAAATTTTCTTTTCTTTCTGCTGCTTCAGAGCTCAGTTGTGGACTATATGCCATAGCAAAGGTCAAGACACTCTTGGTTTGGACAAAAAAAGATATGGAGGCCACATATAGGCCCTCAAGAACCCCGTATTTACTCTGTGAGAGCCCTTATAATGATGGGGGTTAGGGAGCAAAATTCGGGAAAAGATACTCCCAGAAAGCCGAAAAATGACAACAAAAGACACAGATGTCATGAAGAGAGGACTAGAATGTAAATCAGTGCTGTTTCAAGGTTGAAAGCCAAACAAAAAATTCACCATGTCCATTTTTCGCTGAAAAAAAACTTCAAACCTGTTTTTCTCAAAACCCGTTTTTTTGACAGTTTTTTTTTACCTACTTTTTTGTCTCGAAACCGATTCTAACCAAATTTAGCATACATCATTGTCACAACAAGACCTAAAAACATACGTATGCGCGGCCCATTCGGTTGGTAAGTTTTTGAGAAAAATGGGTTTTTAGTGTGAAAAAAAAACGGCAAAATTTGATTTTTTGTTACATGGCATTTTCAAAAATTTCTAGAAAATTTTCTATTGCATAGGAAGGGCTGAAAATAAATAACTTTTTAGATATTATGTCAAACAACATGTTCACTAAGTTTCATCAGGTTTTGTTAAAATTTGGCGGACTAGATAGATTTTGAAGTTAGCCATTTTAGAGATGCCAAAATTGATGATGGCGGCGTTGACATGGCAACCATTTGAAGAAGTCAATTTTTTTCACTGTTTTCCTCTAATTTGAACATGCTGAATTCGATGGAAAAAGCTAAAATAGTCTATCTTTAATCATAATCATCTTTAATCCAGGATGCCCCTCCTTCCCCCCCCCCCCCTTAAGATGAAATCAGTTAATTTAAAGCACTGCTAAAAAAAACGAATTGAAAATCCTAGATCATATTTCCCCTTTTTGTCTATGAATTGATGCTGGGGGAGAGTCATAGTGAACGAGTGACAAGAACTAAATGGGCAGCGAGAGGTGAAAATGAAAGTGATGCGTCATCATATTTGTTTGCCCATGTCTCTTTGATGCATTCTGTCCCTAACTTTTCTTTCTGCCTTTGTTTGGGCTGTTTACTTTCTCCTACATGAACTTGGTGCAACTGTTAGGATATGCATTGAATAACTTTGGAAGCTACATCCAGGTAATTCAGACAGTATCATGTCTCTGACTGTTATCCTATACTACAGGGCTGTCGGTGCAAAACTGAGCCAACCCCTGAACTTGTCGGCCCTGCCGACATACAAAATAGTACATATGACTCTCATTTCACCCCACAAAAGCAAACTGAATGTTTTGCCACATGAAAAACAATACAAGAAATTCGAATCACTTTGAATGTCAATGATGAATAATACTGACAGTACGCTTAATACAGCACAACTAGACTAGATCCAGATCTCAAGCATAGTCTATAGTAGAGTACTGACGTAATAGTATAAGTCTAGTCAATGTAGAAGCACCAAACAGTTCAAATAATAACACCAGTGGTATTGAGATTGCCTAGATGTCAAGTCCAAATCTAGAAAGAAGATCCAATGGTTAATCTACATCTAGATCTGTTGCCTCAAATACTGTCAAAAGACCAGAACTTGCCCCACACAGAATATTCAGGAGAAGCGCTCTTTAAAACAAGTTTTTTTCTTTTTTTTCAAAATACTCTAAACTGTAATTACTAATGATCTAATATCTACCACTCTTCCACTCCTTTTCAGCTGCTAGGTAGGCTCTAAGGTGTGACTCAAACGCATTCCCAGGTGTGGACTGGAAGGGGATCTTTTTGGACCTTGTTGCCAGGCTCACATTTCTCTTGAATGCCAAAGGAGTACATCTAATTTAATATCATGTGGCATTATGATTTCATAATCATTTCCGCCTGGGCCAACATAAATCCAATCTGACAATGTATTATACGTACAAAACCCTACACCACAGACAGTCTCCGTTACATATTGGATATTTGTGAGCAGAGAAAATTACTCTAAGTTTACCATTACATCGGAGATTTCGACGTTACCACTGCCAGCTTCGATGCTGGCAATCGCAAAGACAGAACCATGGATTGCTACAAACTCTGGCAGTTCTGATACCACTAAGTCTTAATTTTATTGACATGCCAGTAGGAGCCAATCCATACCTACCTATTCCTGAAACCGCTATTTGAGATGCGACACGACGAAATCAGGCTCTCGTCAAATTTTGAGCATATGGAGTTATTCGAACCAAAGTTAAGCTTATCAGTTTCCGTTTGTGAATTTTTTTTTATTCTACCTTCAGTAGAAATCGAGCTATTGGCAATTAAAGACAATGTGGGTAACCTGTTGCTGCAGCTCAATTTAGTGAGAAAATGGCCTATCACTTTTATAAATCCTTATTAATTTTTGTTACCCCATGCCACTAAACTGCAATTCTGGGGCCTTTGCTCAATCTATTTCAGTAAATTTAACTCCGAAATGCATTGATAGACTGATACTGAGGGATTTTATGAAGAAAAAAAAATTACGTTAAAAATTTATTCACTGCTGAAAAACGTGATTTCTCTGGTCGCCTCAGTTTGATGAGCACCTGATTTAATCATGTTGCATCTCATTTTCCCTATATTTTCACACACTATTTTTCTATATTTCCCAGCACATGATCTCTTGATAAAACGAACAGATCTGAACAGTCATCTATAACGTGTGTTAATAGGATTCTACAGTTTATCATTACCTTTGAAAACACTATGGGTAATCCGAACATGGAGATAAAATAACATGTTTAATCGGTTGGAAATATAATCAAGTGGATGAACCATGTATGAAAACATTCTAAATGTGAGAAAGCTAAACAAAAAGGATTATTAAACAGAATTTATACCTCAGGGATAAAACTGGCATATTCCTCATACAAATCAGGCCAAATGAGGCTGCATCCATCTTGATAAAACCAGTCAATCTCGCGTCTAGTGATTTAAAAAAAAAAAGCAATGGGAGATGAGTCTACCTCCAGATTAATGAACGCTGGTGCAACCCTTACCAAGCTGAGACAATGTTCCTCGAGTCTGCCTTGTCTAACGCTGAGGTTGATATTTTTGTCTGTCCGTGATGTGAATGTGTCTTATATATAATATATTGTATCTCATCAGCTGTGAATGGAATTTCCTTTTAATTAAGGACAAATAAAGTTTAATCTTATTTTATTTTAAAATCACATTTATGCACAGGAATATTCAGCAAAAAATAGATCTATAATTATTTGAAAGAGAATCATGTTTTGTTAGGAAAAAGAATTGATCTTTATTTCTTTCAGGGAACCAATTTCTTTTAAACAAGTCAAGACATGCACATTAAATGCAAAATGAAAAAAAACAAATTGTTCATATAATGCACAGCACTGTAACTAATTTTGTAGCATAATGCTTTCAATCACCACTTTTTCCCCTGATACAAATAACATAACACAAAGCTTGAAACAAACCAAAAATTCTCACAAAGAATAACTCACCTAGTACCCAGAAAGATTCCTTGGATAATGATTGCTTTCACTTTGTCAGAATGTTCAATAGCATAGGTCAGTGCCAATGTTGATCCCCAGCTGCAACCAAAAATCACCCAGCTTTTAATATTCAGATGTTCTCTGAGTTTTTCAATATCATTTACCAGGTCCCATGTAGTATTTTCCTGGAATGAAAGTAAGAAAGTATATCTGAGCCAATATAAAATATTCCACTGCCCTTGTGACCCAAATTCCTGACATCCTGATGTTACCTTGTTCACTTAATTTATTAAAAATATATACCTGCAAAGCAAATAGTTACAGCAAGATTCATTTGTATCATTTTTAGATATATAACATCTCCCGTGACATGAAAAATGAAAACTATCTTCACTTTTCCTCCTTAAAGTGTGCCAAAAGATACTTCTGTTCAATAGCATAATATAAAATCATCATCACTTGTGAAAAAAAAAAAAAAAAGACTGTACAGTTAGCCAAGCAACTAAGATGTGCTTGAAAAAAAGCAGGACAAAGTAATGAATGAAACATTAAATTTTTCAAGTTCAGCTTTATTGGTGTCAGCAGAAACAGAAAAGAGTGTGCTTTACTTTGGTGATAAATTTACTTACTTAACTATCACTCCTCTATACTTAGTTATGCATTTTCAAAGTTAATTCTATGATCTGATGATTTGTAAAGTCACCTTTGACATGTGATGTTTGTCTGCTTTGTTTGTGTTGGGGTTTAAACAGCATATAAGCATGATCATGGCCATATTGTGCCTAACACGGTAAGATACATTCACAGGTCAAGAATAAGGGAGGAAAGAGAGCGGGACAGAGGACCAATGGTGGGCTTTCACCGCCTGCAGGTGGAAGCAAAGAACCTACTTATAAAAGCCAAGCCCCCGGCAGAGGACCTTTGACATGTGACTCATGCTGATCAGCAAACATTACGTAAGGAGAAACAGCAGCCTGTATTTGACAGTTGCGTTGCAAGTGATAGAAACTTTCTTACTACAGTGGTCTCTGGCTAAGAACCCTCCACCTAAGAGCCCGGTCCGTCTAAGAACCCACCTCTGCTGCAAAACGGAATTTTTTCTCTATAATTTGCCCCTCTGAGAACCCACTCTGGACGCTCCCAAATAAAAAAATCTGCCTAAGAGCCCGGTGTCGGGCCAAAACACCCGAGTACTTATGGTATAATTTCATATCATACTGTCCACTTGAGAGAAACGCACAGTGCTAGATCTGCAGTAAAATGGGGACAGGGGTGGAGAGAACAGGTAGACAAAGGAATGGAAGTGATGGTTGATGTATGACTGCACAATCAGGCCACATTGTTGACTAATATGTAACCATCGCTTTGTTTGACAACACGTGGGATAGCACCTGTGATTGGCTTTGTGGATAAGGAGGAGTGAGTTTAGCCTCCTGGCTGGTCAGCTGTTCTACTACTTCGGTCGGTCTGTAAACACTTGGGTCCCTCGTGCGATTATCCGCGGGGTAGCATAGTAATATCATGTTTTCAACAATGATACGGTTATGTAAAAACTCATACGGCGTTTAAACGCTGGGCACTATTATGCTAAAAAAGATCAGGAATTGCTATATCTAATTATAGCATACACACAGGGAAGAAAGTTGTACTTATTGCATAGATAAATCTGTAACTAACAGTAACGATCAACTTATCATAATAGTGAAGACAATCTATGGTCAGACGGATTGCGCAACTTTTCAATCCACCTTAGAACCCATCCACCTAAGAGCCCGCTTTTTTTTTGTCTCCCGACGACCAGGTTCTTAGGCGGAGACCACTGTATACAGATGACAATTAACTATTACTAAAACAAAGGGAATTTAGCTGTCATTTTTCAATACCGTGTGGACTCACTGGCTGAACAAAGGTGATATGTAAATAAAAAAATATAAAAAAAAGAACCAGACCTGCCTACCTTCCCGCCTTAAGCGGGATCATCCCGCATTTCTACTCAGTATCCAGCCTTCCCGCGCCGTGAATAAAAATTCCTGCATTCGGACGAATTCTGATATTTTATATTGGTTTTTCCACATTTCATGCTTTGGCATCATTATGAATGCAGCCGGAGTATAGTTTTCACTCACAGTCCAGCAGTTCTCCCATTTGTTGCTATGGGCAGTGGTCCTGTCTGCCGCCGTTGCCAAGGCCCGTGTCTGTAGGCCAACAGTACATGATGTAGCCCAGTCCGGACATGTAGTGTTATGTGTTACAGCCCGCCCGTCCCGCCTTCATGCTAAGTGGTTGTTCATGTGCGCCCGTCATTCATGATCTGATTATCGCTTGGCCCACGATCGCTCGTGGAGTTCCCTTTTGAACCTAAATCTTTAATTAACTAAGGTGTCCCATCCTGCCACTCGTTTTATGTTTTCACTTTCAGTCCACTTGTTGCCGACCATGATGTATATCTAAACAATGTAGATCTAGATTCATCCTGGGATCTTTCACTCAAAAATCTGGTCGGATGCGGACGACCTGTTTAGCTTACGAATACATGTCTTTACGCGTACGTCACCGGACAGAAGATGACGAGCTGCCCATAACACGCATCATCATGTAAACCTACTGGTCTTGTCTGCTTACTTTACGTAAAAGAAAAAAAAAAAAAAAAGATCGAGTCTTGGCGATTCCAACATAATTTTCGTGAGAAATTTGACCGGCCTGTCATTCTATTCAAACGTCCCTGCCAGCACTCGTGACGGAGCTTGTCTCACTCACGGGCTATTTTCTGTTTATGAAATGGCTATTACGGCTACTTCTTTTTGTGATAGCTATCACTATCACTGCCAGAATTTAACCGCTTCACTGCCATGCATCATTTGTAGTCCAGTCAGTTTTCCTCTCTCCATCCACTGCTATCCCCCACCCACACTCAGTTCCGCCAACTGTGTGGGCCCACTGGCGCTGTCCTGTACTTTCCCACAGACAATCAGAACCATCAAGAATCCGTTGTTCAATATTACTTTATTGTTACATGCAGAAGCAGATAGATGTGAAACGCCAGTCAGTGGTCGGAGCATTGGATCAACGGGAAAGGGCGGATGTTGGGTGGCGGGTTGACCGTGAACTTACCACGTACTCCCCTTCCACCCTACAGTGAAGTGGCAGCGCACATTCTCCTTCAGAAATATAAGAGGACAGCACAAAAGAATGGAAATTTGTGCAATGAATTTTCGAAACTTTTGTGAATAGTGCAAAATGCACTAGATCTATACTTGAATTAAAGCAAAACTGTTCACCATGTTATGAATCTGCAAAGAATGTAAGAAGTGCAGATCTAATTTATTGTGTAATATTCATATCGAATGAAATCTTAAGTTCACATGCGGATGTTCTATTGGTTTGTTATGTAATACATAGTAATTCTAGATAGGAACTATAGATCGGTAAATTTCCCTCCTTTTCCCTGATTTTCCCTCCTTTTTGAGTCAGACGTCCCTCCTCCACTGCTGTGAGGGTTGGCAGGTCTGAAAGAACATATTCATCGCTCAGTATGTTTCCCAAACAAATGAACAAGATAGAGTGAGCCCTAGTGTGTGGCCAAGAGGAACTGATCAATCACCAATACTCGTAACCCATTTTCCCTTTCCACTACAACATTTAAAGAGATTTTCCTATACATCATTCTCAGGATCTAAGGTTAAGGACGGGACATTGGCCATGGCACATGCGACTAGCAGCTGAGACAATACCTCTGGGTTTGGGATACATAGGATATAATTTAGAAATATCAGAGGTGTGAATTAGTAATAATATCCTTTTCATGGGTTCTAATAAATGCTACTTAAATATATAAATGAAAAAAAAAAAAAGCTGTTTCAGTAATGCAATCAAAACTGAGTTTTACTGCATCTATTCTGGTTTAAAGTTTTTGACAAACCTTCAGCTCAGCCAATGGTGCAGACCTGCCTGCACCACGCTGATCAAAAAGTATTATTCTGTAGCATTCTGGATCAAACCAAGATCTCTCTTTAGGAATCACACATCCAGCACCAGGACCTCCATGGCTGAGAGGACAAATAAAATCCACAGGACATTGCATGTGCTGATGTAGATCAACTGGTCAAATGATCCTTTCAAAATTTATTGTATCATTCCAAGCTATATCAAAATACAAATGGATAAGGTTTAAAAACATAATAAAAATAGCTTAAAAATTTTTAAGCTGCATTTCATGCAGTTTTTGTATCAATGAAAGTTATTGCTACACTCAGTTGAAAAAAGAAACGAGAGGGAACAATTCAAATAGATAAGATTTCTTTTTAAAATAGAGGTCAGTATCTATATAGAAGTAAGGAAATATAGTTTTTTTTATTATTTGAAAGAAAGAGGAGAAGCGAGGTGATGTACTTTAATGCAAGCCATACATACATGAAAAGTACTGGATTCCCCTTGCTGTTTCCTGATTGTTCATAATAAACAGAATGCAGCTCAGATACCTGGGAAAAATATTCCAAGTTTACAACAGCAAGACAGAAAAAGATATTTATTTTTCAAAAAAATCTTTCTTAAAGACATTGAAAACTTACGTCCACAGTACAAAGCCGAAACTGTAATTCTGTGGACATGATACTTGGCACAAGAAGAATTATTATGAAAAAAAAACATAGCTCTAATCAAAAAATTACAAATCATTTTAAAAATAAATTTCACTTTCAGTGTTCAAGTGTGCAGTTCATGAAGAACAGGCATGATAAAAATAGAAGAAAAAATAAAAACATGATCACATTTCTTACTTTCAAGAAGCCACTGTCATATGGTTCAATGTCTGGGTACACTTGTTTGCATTCTTCTTTACTCATGTTGATGCTTTCTATGATACCTGTGCAGAATCAAGTGTAGACAAACTGATAATAAAGCATAGTTTTGCCATTTTGCTGTAAAATATTTTTCCATTCAGTCTTCTAAGCATGGTATATCATGTGGATGACGTCTTGGATATTTCCACATATACCATGCAGATTTACAGAGAGGAAAACATGTTTCTCTCTTATGCAACTGCACAAGAAATGTTGCTCTCCAAAAGTCACAATTTAAATGCACTAGATAAGGGCTGTGATGACTGGATGCAAGATGACTGACAAGTAGCTCCCGATTTTAACATGAGTATAAATTGTGTATTCATTGTAATTTTTGTCTCTAATTTTTGTGCATGTGTGTTTCTTATATATCTTTAATGTTTTGTGTTTGATCTTCAATATATGAACATTTGTAAATCTATCTTTTCAAATTGATTATTTTGTTTGAAATATGTAAGCCCTACTAACATGGCTGGATGTCTGTTAGTGGCACACTGAAGTTCGGAAATCTGTTTTAAAAAAAAAAAATCCATCTGAAAAGACACGATTTAAATTGTCATTTACTGAGGATCAAACACATAAAAATTTGAAACAAAAATTACAATAAATATAAGGAGTTTACTTTTTAATCATCCTGTTCTCTAGGCTGGTTCCTAGTGTTCAATCCACCTCTAGTAAAGACAAAAAAAATGACAAGAGCTTTATTATAATATGTCGAAGGGGGTCACCATGGCCATGGTCACTTGGCGAAAAACTCCTGTTGGGGGATGAGATTTATTTGAAGATTAGAGCCTGCACTTTTTTCAGTGACTGAATTGTCCCCTGACTTCTTGGGTAGGATCAAGCCTTCTTGGATGGGAGTGAATATATTTCGAGGTCCCATATGTAGTTTGATATGCTAATGAAGCCTCAGCAGTTAAAAATCAGAAACCACTGTCATAGCCAAATTTTCAAATTCCAAATATATGTCCATAAAAAATCTTCTCACAAAAATACAGGGCAGGCATGAAAAACCCAGATAATTCTAGTTTCTTAAGACTGTGAATACCTTGTCTTGGAGTGCACCATCTTACGAGATTTCCAAGAAACTGTACAAGCCATCATTCGAATTTTTACTTTGAACTGTGAGTCAAAATCCAATTTACAAGCTAGCTTCAGAGACACCATTGCTAGAAAAAGATGAAAACGTGGGGGAAAAAGGCAAAAAGCTAGTGAAAAAAAAATGAAGCCAAAATGAACAAAAAATTAAGCTGAAGTTATGTGATCTAAAGGTAAATACACATTATAAAACCCAATGTTTCTCTACATTCTTCTCTATTATTTTACACAACAAAAAAAAAAAAAGAAACTGTTTTTCGGGGGCTGAAACGATTTGATATAGACCTAAGCAGATTGAGAGTTACAAGCTCAGTCAGAGAACAAATCAACCTTGTAAGTCAAGTGGTTATCCCTTTATAAATAACACACTGACTTTTGCACACTGCTGTCCTGCATTATTATTATTTTCACAATGTTAGATCTATAGGTTAACCAATGATGAATGGATCTGCATTTTTAACAAATGAAAAGTAAAAAGATTTTCATTGTCCAACCAAAACTGTAACACTAACACAGCGATTCTTGGATGTTGGCTGCTGTGGTCTGCAGGTCTGCATTAAACCCTCACCGCCCTATTCCCTACCTTGCCCCCACACACAATGAGAAGCCAATTTGGAATAAAAAAAACAAGTCTTTAGATCTAGATTGATCTAGATCTACATCTAAATCTAGGCTAGTAAGAAACTGAAGTTGGCAACATTAAAAGTTTCTTGTCCTGCATATGGAAATCTTTCTTAGTTAATGATGCTGTTAGGGCTGAGTAATTAGACCTATTCTGAATCTGACTCTGAGCCTGCAATCAGTTGGAAGGCTATGATCTTGATATCTCCTCTTTCAACACTTAGATTCTACATGAAGTGTCTGAAATGAATCTGAAAGGACTATTGGAAAATAAAGGGTAGATTTTATATTATCATCACATTACATAGATCTATGACTATTAGATCTATTATTAGAAATAAATCTAGAAGATATTTTTTACGTACTTTCTTCGCTTGAGACGGATTTGTCGTATGCACTTCGTTGTTCACTGATGATATCACACCATCGTGGTATCACGGGACGTTTAGAGCTAGTCTATATCTAGATCCGAAGTTACAGCCACGTTTTCTAACCTTGACCCTAGCAAATTCGTACCGTGTACATGTAGTATGCAGCAGATCTAGCCTAGATTAGAAGCAATTGAAAGAGTTATATCTACTGGAACATACATACTACGAGATCTTGGCCTGATCTAGTAGACCGAAGCGCGTCGCGCAATTTCTGATCCAATTTGAACAGAGCGTCGACGCATCCAGCAAGGAAACGCGCGTAGCCTACAATGTGTGAGTGGAAAACTGCTGAGGATTAAAATTCTTCGTTGCGGGTGACAATTAGGCCGAAAACATACTGGTTCATCCGATTAGCAGCCACCATCAAAAGGTAGTCGGGTGTCGGAGAGAAAAAATGTAAACAAAGTGAATCGTCAGACTGTCGCCTTCGTTTGTGTCTGGCCTGGTAGAAAATTTGTAAAAAATAAATAAATAAAAACCACCTCATAGGTAGACTCGAGATCTAGCAGTAATAAATCCCAAAATTTTCGCACCCTGTCGCACTCTGACCCAGCATTTTGATCGCCGATTTCAAATCTGTTATCAAAATAAACATTAATTTGATGAAAAAAACAAAGAGTTTTAATTTTTGAGATAGTAGATCTAGGCTACGTCCCGTCTGCCCAGTTTTAGACACGTGAGCAATGTTCGTCCGACAAATCGAAGAAAATGGAACATGTCGCACTTCAATCCGACTGACCTCTGCCAGCCGGCGACAGTCGGACGTGACTATAATTATAACGTCCGTTTAGATTTTCCTTCTTGCATCACTTCAATCCATGACTACGTCGCCGATTTCTGTCGGGTTGTCGCCGATTTCTGTCGGACTAGTATGTTTTCGGCCCTAACAACTTTAAAGCGCATTGATCTACATGCCCTCCAAATGAACTATGGGGAT
>JBCEWB010754566.1:6030-16705 GCA_039654565.1 Peronia peronii | reverse complement strand
TCTTTAGTAGCAGACTTAGTATCCTCTTTAGTAGCAGACTTAGTATCCTCTTTAGTAGCAGACTTAGTATCCTCTTTAGTAGCAGACTTAGTATCCTCTTTTGTGGCAGACTCAGTCTTCCCTTTAGTATCAGACTTAGTTTTCTCTTTGGTAGAAGGCTTGCTGGGCAATGGTATTTCTTCATCCTCTGGTTTTACACTTTCAAGTTGTCGAACAATCATATCAAATTCAACAGCACAATGAAGTACATCAACACATGAATCCCGATGATCAGGAAAGTCTTCAAGAAGTATATCAAGAGCTCTGTACACAGATCTGGATTCTTCTTCACTGCAACTGATAGTGTTTTCTCTGATGCATACTCTGAGGTCATTGATATGTCTGGAAGTACAAAGAAAAAATTTGTGTTTTAAGAAGCTTCAAATATTGTTGCATTTCTCCTAGTAGGAGAAAATCCTAAATAATAAATCCTTTGCTGAAATAATATGTGCAAAGTTTCTAATAAATAAGGATTTATTTGGCTGAACAACAGTATATACCTTGTATTTATACCTTTCAACAGACAGGTTTTTGAACTCTTAAAAATTCCTGTCAAACCTCCAAGGTATGTGTTTGGTTATTGCATGGACAGAAAATTCTGAATATCCTTCTTTTTATTTCACCAGTATGTCTTTCTTAGAGCCTAATGTATGTAATTTTGAGAGAAAATACTCAAGAACAGAGAGATGAAAGACAGACAAAAAAACCCTCCAAACTTAAAAACTGTCATAATATTTTTCTAGATTCCCAAGAAATATGGTTATGTTATAGTTAAGCAAATATCATATCAATCTTGCAGCTTTGAGTTTACAAACATCTCAGCAATGCTTACTGTATTAGTGATTATGTTTTCTTTAATATGTTTTATGAAAATTTTCAAACATAAAGTAGATTCATTATCTAAATAAAATTTTTTTTGGCAAATTATGAATCTCAAGCTTAAACAATTGAATAGCTCTAATTGGATTGAACTTTTGTGTTATTCTATTGAGGCTAATGTTAACAGTATTATTCATGGCTAAACTGATAATATCATTATTTAATTAAAAGCTTGCTTTTGTTTCAGAGACATCTTGCACTTTTTACCAACAAGTTATTGTTTTATATTTTGAAATCAGTAGCATTAAATTTAAATGATGGGTGGAAATATCCACATGAATTCCACAATTCAGAACAGCTCAAACAGACAAAAATTATGTATAAAAAAATTGACCTCCTACCTGCATGTTGCCTGTGTTAGAATTGACCGTGCTCGTTCTGGCACCAGAGAATAGAATTCATCAAAGCACAGATTAGCTTTGTTGACCCAGCAACCTTCTCTGCAACCAAAATTGACTTCAATATCTTCAGCACAACCCAACTCAATTTTAATATCTTCAACAGCATCAGGATCAAGGAGGAACAGCTTGGGTAACGTCACATCGGCACAATTCTCAGTTCTTTTTTGGATGCAGTCCAGGTTATCTTCCAAAGATCTATATGGCAATGGAGAAAAAAGTTTGATTCACTCAAGATGCTATCTATTCATTAAAAAATCAGAAAGACAGTACAGCCTTCATGCCGTTATCTTCTCGGAAAAGTGGCTTAGGCTAGAATTGCTGTGTTTTTTGGTTGTCTTACTTTTTGGAAGGCAAACCATTTTCATCAAATTTCAAAGACACATTCAATGCATAAGAGAAAAAAGATGAAAGGTAAAAGGAGCAGTAAGATCCCATAACACCTTACATCAGTATGTATGAGGTGCTACTGAAACATAGCAAACTGTGCATTAGGTTTCTTTTGCTTTTATTTTTTCCGTCAAAAATATATCTAATTGAAAAAGAAACATAAAAACTATTTCTCTGCATTCACTTCTTCAACTATACTTGGAAGTTTTGCTCAAGACATCTATTCTAAAAATCTGCAAAACAAAACCCATTAAAGGCTTATGGACTAAAAAACTGTTGAATGCATCAATCTGAAATTTGGCACAAAAAATTCTTGCATAGAGATCTGTGTTTCTGTTTATATAAAGCCAAAAAAAGCTATTATTATGTCTAATGTTTTTACAAAAAGGCAATAAAACTGAATAGTGCATTTGCGAAGGTTTTTCATCCAAATTGTGCTTTTAATGAAATGATACATTATGTTATTGTTCTTCTGCATCCACTCACAGAGCATCCAAAACAACAAACCCATTTTCTTTGAGTGACGTTCAGTTTAATCATTCAAAATACCAACGTCAAAGTGCACATGCTTGCCATACACTCTGTGTTGCAGAGCAGTATCAGTTTGACTTATATTTAAAAATTTCCCGGGAAGCTGTAGGTTCTCTACTAGTACATAATACACATATGCATTTGAATCTCCTGAGCCCATGCGATATGTTATCTTTTCACTGTGCAAAATGTACACCTGGAACCTCCAACATAAAGTCACTGTTGTTCAAGAAGGCTAAATGTCAGCTTCCCTATTCAATAAGCTAGGTGCAGAAGATCACTGAGTCACTGAGAAAATGGAATAGGTTCTTATTTTTCCTATCGCTCAGTAGGTTTCAAACCAGTGACTCTTTCATCAAGAGGCAGGTGCCAAACTCTTCAGCCACAGCACCCCCATGGCTACAGTGTACTCAATGCACATTACAAAGCCATCTTCCAGAGGCTATTGCAATTTAACATGCACCATGGGCAGGATCAACAAATCTAGCTGAGATCTACACAACTGATATAACGTGTTTCACTTCAAAGCAAATGGTAAGCAAAGATGATGAGAAGAAAGAGGGGAATGATAAAAGCGTAAATGTCAAAGTTCTGAAGCGCAGTTCCAATTCAAAGCCCTAATCCAATATTTTTGCATGACCTTGTCTGTTTCTACATCGTGGGCATAATGCCAGATTCAAAGTGTATTTTGCATTCATTTACCCTTGGTTGTCTTCTTCATCTCATGATACATTAAGATAAAACAGTTATCACCCTAGAGAAAATGTCTGTGCAGCTACAGCTATTTTCACAAAAAAAAAAAAGAATAAGAGGGTCTTCCCAGGATGCAAAGTCTGCTCATTCTCAAACCTTTATAAGACAATCTTTTGTTAAACATTACTGTAAATTTCAATTTATTTGAAAATATGATGAAAAGGTGGGGAAAAAAATCCAGTACATGTACATATATCTGTGTCATGCTCAGTTTACCTGCATTTGGCTTCTTTACTCAGGATTGGGCTAGCTAGTTGTTGAAATTGTGAATAAGAACATCTCTCAGCTTCAGATATATCACACTCTATCATGGTGTTCTCAAGCTCAGCTGCACATTCTTGACGAGGAACATAGGTGACACATCTTTGTCTGGCTGATGTTTCCACAGATTGGAACATCGACCTCGCACGGTTGAGTGTACATTTGTCACATTTGAAAGTGAATGTTTCAACACATCTTTCTGTCTCTGAAAGGACTCTGTCATTCACAAAATAATACATGTGTGATCAAATTATCCACCAATTTCTTTAGTGGTTTTGTCACCAGGAATCATCACAATATCTTAATCATTATGTTAAAGAAAATATGTAGAATGTTTGCAAAATGTACCCTTTGGAAGGAGAGGAGTGGGTAGAGTAGTGGTGGGTGAAAAAACTTTTAACTGAAATGACAGGTAAGAGAAGTCATTTGCTTATGATTCAGTAAGTGCCTGTCATTGAATAATTTGTTCTTTATAGCATGATTTTGAAAATCCACTTCTCAGAAAGGAGGAACAAGGTGCTCAGATCAAACAGAGGATAACCATGTTAAACTTTTTTCAGCAAATCATATTAGGACCATCCATTTAAAACACATTTATGACAAATAATTAGATCTTAAAGCATATGGTCGATAATCGTGAACTAAAGAGAGTAAAGTTATATTATTTATCAAAACCCCATAGGTTTGAGAAAAACAGTTCAGACTCACTGACATAATCCTTCCACTGTCTGATCTATTCCCAGTTGCATCAAAGTGAAATACAATCTGTCCACACATGTCTGCACTCTTGCCAGGTTACATTGTTTCTGTCTGTATTCAAGGTCAATGCATCGCTTTCCAGTGATATCTCTGGCCATCTTTGCTGCAAAGTCTATTTTGGCAATGAATCCTGAAGAGCAGTCTTTCAGCTTCAGCGCACTTTCAGCCTTAAATTCCAGACTTTCTACCAACCTACTGATCATGCTGTGGAGATGATTAGAAAGCCGATACATTGCATATACCCATTTTAAAGAATAGAGCTACATCTATACCAATTTTTTGTAGAATAATGACAAACAAAAATGTCAACAGTTCTATAACTTCCAAGCAACAGAGGCAAATCTTTGCCTTTCCTATGCTTCATTTCAGCAAAGAAAGAAGAAACATGCAATTCACAAATCACTAGAATCCAATTATATAAGAAATCACACAGAATGTTTTTGATATCAATTACAACTTTCTAAAAAGAAAAAAAGGAATGTCACATGTGAAACATTTGTTAAGTTGACAGAATGAGGCACTTTGGATGCATGGCATAAAACGTACCTGCAAACTGACTCGGCTCCTTCACGTGGTGAAATGTAAATTTCTGTTATGGCACGAGACAGCATTATGTCAACATATGCTTCAATTTCAGTCACATCACAGCCAGTTTCTTCTGTTGATAAATTTCATTAGGCATACACATCTTTTATCTGCACAGAGATAAACCTTACTATGAATTACTAATGTTTTGAATAAAACTATGATTGTGATTATGATTTTTCGATATCTTGAGTTGATTAGATCAATCTTATAAGAAAAAATAAGTTTATGTGATACAGATTTAGCCATTATAGCCAGAGACTTAAACAACTGTTTAAAAAAAACAAACTTGGAATCTTTTGACTGCTTTAATCATATGTTGCTTAGTAAGTGTCAGATAAAAAAAAAAAAAAAAAAACTTTGTAGATCTAGTTTTTTTCATACCTCTGTTCTTCTGAAAATCATCATATTGTACACATTTAACTTAATGATATGTTTAATATTCAAAACTCCATTTTTGAAAATCTTGAAAGTTCCGTATATTACCTTCACCATCTGCTGGGAATTCAAGCTTTTGTGACACTTCACCTACATTGAAACAAAAAACAACAACAAAAAAATTTGTTAAAAATTTATTCAATATTATATGCACATCATAACATTGTCACACTTTTGCATGACATCGGCTTTGTCCTAACACCCTCTTCCCTTCTTTAATTCTAATTCTTTGTCTTTATCCCTCTCTCGGGACTCACCATTTCTTTTTCTTTCTATCTCTGACACAGTTCACCTGGCTCAAAGCATTTGTTACATGTATTCTATCAAACAGTCCCACAATGTTACAAACACACTTTATAAGCAAGTGAACATAGCTGAACTTCTGTGAATGAATAGCAAAATACATCTGAGCAAACTGATAAAATGAAAAGAAAAAGTCACACTGAGAATGTCAAGAAACATTCTACTTGCATGCTAAAAATTTTACATACCTAAACTGTTACACAAACTCAGTATAGAGAAGTTGATATCCTCGATAGCTCTCTGTGCAGCAGGAATGATGGAGTCTGGGTACCTGTCATTGATGTCTTTGAGACGAATGAAGATGTTGTCAAGACGCCAGCACATGTCCCATAGGTTGAGACTCACAATTTCATTCTGTCACGAAAAAAAGAGAAACAACAATCTCATAAAATATCTGATTAATATGTAAATGATTTTCATCTGTACCTATTGAGCATTAAGGTTTATGTAGTATTATGGATGGTTAAAGAGATTGCTAATCAACTTCAGTCACTACAGATACTTCAGCTAAACTATGGGGAAAATCATCTTTTCTAACAGAAAAGAGGATTGGATTGACAAAGGGGTGGATGAAAGGATCAAAAGAGAGGCTGGATACAGGTAATTTCAGTCTCTGTTTCTAAAAAACATTATTTTCATAATTTTATAGAGTACTGAAGTTCATACAGAATAGCATAATTAAATATTAAAGGATATTTAATGCATTTTTTATACATAATTCATCAATTAATATGAACTAGTGTTTCCCTATTACAAGAAATGACATGTAAGGAATAACCAGTCAGTGAGGAATTAAAAAGAAATGTGATGATTAAAAAAATTCATCTTTCATAGAACTTCGTTTGAATTTCGTTTTGTTACCTTTTTGAGGAAACCTGTAACATAGCTGGATACTGTGAGCATTTCTATGATCTGTTTGCTTTCCAATTTTTTCCATTCTGGTGTGAAGTAAAGAATCTTGACCACCAATTTGGCATAGGTCTTAATGTCTTGCTCAAGAAGCACCATCACAGGTTGGAAGCAGTAATAATTTTCTTCAAGACAATTCTTGGCCTGTTCCCTGAATGAATATTATTATTATGTCCATGTCATTAAACATATTTTTTTATGTTTAATTCAAGACAATAGCAATAAAAATTATAAAATTAAATAACTGGTCTATATGAAACAAAATAATGCAAATGCAAACAGTTTGTTGATACATGTATTTGTTATTGCAGTGCATAAATCAAATTACACATAATCTTGATGTAACCTGATACCTTAAGCAATTAGTCAGAAACACAGATGACACATGAACCTTATGGTAAATATGTCAACAAAGTACAACCTATTTGCAATACTACTAGATCTAGTTATTCAAGGAAATAGCCGAAGCTTGTCTCCATGATTTTTAACACGTTTTACTGCACAAATTATGGTTTTATCACTCTTTTTATGCATGAAACTGGGAAACAAAAATCGGTTCGAGATTCAAGAAGAAAATATCTTCCAGAATAAATTTACAATTTCAAAAGCATCAGTCTTACAGTTACTGTGACTTACTGTAATTCACACATCTACTTACAAACTAGTATCATCATCCTCCTTGCCAACAAGATTGTTGATACAGTCACGAGCTTTATCAAAGTCACAAGTGTAAGAAGGAGTTTCACAAGAGAAGGTAAAAATGCTGGAATCAGTTCTAGCCTCTCCATAGCGGCATGTGGAAACTTCTTCCATCAGTGGGCCAAGAGTAGCAGAAGCAAGGGTATTCACACAGCTTCCAGCTTTCTCAATGATACAACCAGTTCTGTCTTCAATTTCCCTAAAGTATTACAATAAGAGAGCAGCATGTAAAAGAAAATTATTTGTCATAATATATTCAGTCATAAAAATATAGAAGTTATTTAAATGGACCATTAAAGCTTCTTTTGTCATTACTACAATGGAATAAATAGATAAGATAAATAAATGCCGTTGGAAAAAAGATGGTCATATAAATTATGTCAAAATGTCTATAATTTACTTTCAGAATCAAACTCACTTTGGCTCAAAACCAGTGTAATATCAGAAAATTCGGTTACAATCTGAAATACGTTTACCACAAATGTTCAAATATGAAATTTTCAACAAAAAAAAAAAAATAACTCATTGAATACCTGCATGTTATTATTAGGTGTAGTATCTAAGAAGGACTTAACCTTGTTAAAACAGTCATTATATGTCACTGACTTTAAACAGAAATTTGCATCTCATGTTCAAATCTGTTCACAAAAATTAAATAATTTTGATTTTTATCAGTGATCAGATTTACAGTTGTATCTCACTAGTCTAGCTGGCAATCTGTTTAATTTATCCAGGCGAATTTATAGATCATAACAAACAGCACCAGCAAATGCAGATAATTTTTAAACCAAATAGCTCTACTGCTGACTAATTTTAAATTTTAGTTATTTTTACTAAATAGGCACAGTTCTTGTTGGATATCCTTATGCAACATACTTTGACTACAATTCTGAAATTATTATTAATGATAGAACTGAATAACTCTCACCGGCAATTTCCATTTGGTCTAGAAAGGCAGTCATTAATCTCTGAGACAGCACATCCTGGTACAACTTTGCTGCGGCCCAGAAACTGGCAGCGTGCACGCTCGAATAAATCAGTGTCCGTTACGCACACTTGTGACACAAAATCTACAGCCACAGATGCTCTTCGTTGAAAGATTTCAACTTCCTCATATGCACAGGATTCTGTATAGGTAATACCACACTCAACAAATGCCTTTGCTTCCCTGGAAAGAGACACCAAAAAAAAGTGGGCATGTCGTATGATCACAATGTACACCTTGGCATTGGCACATTTTCACGATCTGAGGTAGAAGTATCATTTGTGTATTATTATAAGATCTTGATTAAAATAAATGAGTTACACTGCACACAATGGATACTAAGATTTGTGAGCCTGGATTATTTCATATAATTTTTTTCTGATTTTTCCTAATGCCAGACCATTAATCAGCAGGCCTAATCTTTTACTGCACTGTTCTGTGCTTGATTAGTAATATTCTGAACACTATTCTCTTATTCTTCTATATTTATTCAGAGTTGGGGAGACATGGTATAAATACATTTTTTTAAACAAAAAAGCCATTAAAATTTTCTTGCAAAAATAAAAAAAGTGGATGCAAGACAGACATAAAGAAAAACCTCACTTGCACACATATTCATCACTTGCTCCAAATCCTGCTGTGAATCTTGCTAGACATTCCTCTGCTCTGGACACGAGACATCTTGGAATAGGTTTGATGTCTGGACAGAATCCAACTAGGAAACGCTCTCGAATACCATCCAGTGCCTTGTAATATCCATCAATCAAGGTAGCATCACAGTTGCTAGCAACAGCGTTCAGTCCATCTGATAGAATGCTGTACAAAAATATAAGATAAGGTAAAACAAGATAAACGGCATTTGTCCTCAAAGGAAATTCCATGCACAACTGATGAAACAGTATAAATGCAACCTACAATTATACCATATGCATATTATGTATAGATCAAATAAAATATTACAAGTCACAAAAAAGAGTGGGAAATCATTTTAACGAGTCCTATTACTACCCTTTGCCAAACACAAGAGGTGTTGAACGAGCAGTGTAAAGAAGAAAAAAAGAAAATCTCTTTACTTGTTGTCAGTCGAAAGACTGGTCATCAAAAGAAAAAAATAATAATAATAATAAAATTATTACAATAAGATGAAAACATTTTCCTTCTATCATGGATATTTCCTAAATTTTCAAGATGTAACTTGAAGCAAAGAGCACAAAAGCTTTTGTAGTTGTTGTTGTTGTTTTTCTTCAACACCCATTTTGTCTGGCAAAGGGAAGCATTAGGGCTAGTCAAAACGATCCCCAGTTAATAATGATGAAATTATTATGATTACAGTATTCTCTGAGAAAACGGGATTGGATTATATATTTTTTACAGAAAATAACAAGTTCTAAAGTAAAGGTTAAATAAGGGTAAGGCAAAAGATTAATATATTATATGTTCGTAGACGCGGCGTGCATGTGTGTGTGTGTTTTGTGATAAATATATTTCTTCAAAGTTGACACTGAATTAGCGGAAGTAATGGACTGAAGAATGACAATAATAATCTTGTTGTGTGTATCTTATTGTTGTTGCTGTTGTTTTTTCGAATCTTCTACAGCAAGCACTGGCAAATATAAACAGGTTTAAATTTATGCTGATATTAGACTGATTTAAATGATCCATTATAGTAACTTATTAATTACGTATCTCAGAACAGTGTAGTGGCCAACAACAGCCTGCTCGAATGTGTGAATATAAATTAATACATCTCTGGAAATCCTAAAAACTAATTATCCTAAGTGCCACTGCCATTGTTTTTAAAAAATAGTAGGCCCAAATTGTATGAGTAAAGATAATTTTCTATGAAAATTTATTTGATCCTAAATGTTAATACTGCCATTGTCTTAACTTCACATTTCATAAATTTGCAACTTAAGACCATTTGACTTTGAAGGATTGAACTGCAGTATTCTTAAAGCACATAGTTTGTTGATTTTTGTCCTCTTTCAACATGTAAAATTATCCAAAATGAAAAACAAAATACATGTAAACAATGTGAAGAAACATAGGTCCAGCTATGGCATGGTTATGAACAACGCTGTATAACTGTATCTTAAGAGATAAGCATCAAGCACAGCACTTACCCACAAGCAGCTCCTCTCTGCGTAGTGGGAATGAAAGGCAATGCAGATGCACATGTGCCGTGATTTGATATCACTTCCTTCAGGCTTGTGATGCACTGCGCTGATACTAGTCCCAACAAATTTGTGAGGGGAAATAAAAAAAAGTGTAAGTGACAATAGTAATAATAAGAATAACTCTGATAACTTGTCCATATGAATAAGTTCATTTACACTGTGTATCTCTACTAAGTCACTGGATAAACAAATGCTCAGACACAATTATACCAAAATTAACTCTTTCACCAGCTAAATTTATCATTTTCTTTGTTTGTGACAATCAGCACTATTTTCATACTATTTATTGAATGTTATGAGTTTATTTGACAAGTTCACATTCCGTACAGTGAGATAATCTTTCTTTTAAGATTGAAATGCAATATGCATAATACAGTCCTTATTTCTTATATACCTGTAAGTTAACTATCACTAGCCGTTTGTTTGTTTGTAATTATTTATTTGTTTTTCCTTATTTGTTCAAAAAGTGTGACAAACAGACTACTAATAGGACTGAACTTGCAATGGCTGGTGTGCAATTGACTCTGCATGCAGAGAAACACACACGGCATGTTATTTAGTAAATTACA
>JBCEWB010754346.1:0-16708 GCA_039654565.1 Peronia peronii | reverse complement strand
GCACATCAGAGTGGTAGAGCACATCCCCGTATTCAGCATCCACATCAGATAGGAAAGCTTGAAATTCTCTGTGGTACAGTCCTTTAGCTCGAACTATGTTGACAGTTTTTACAACAGTGTTCATCACATCACCCAGCTGGACAGTCTTAGCACACAGTGCTTCTTGGTGGATTACACAGTGCATTCTAACAGCCTCACCACCGCTCTCTTTTACCTTGGCGCACACCACTGAAGCCACTCCTTTGTGCTCGCCCGTCATGGCCGGAGCTCCATCCGTTGTTACTCTACAGAGCTTGTCCCATTTAAGCCCATCTTTTCAAGTGCCTCTGACGCAGCTTCAAAAATATCTTTATACGTCATTGTGCCTTTTAGGCTCATCATATCAAGCAGCTCCTCCGCACAGCAAAAATTATCATCTACTCCCCGCAAAAAAATTAACAGCTGCGTGGTGTCTGTGGTATCTGTGCTCTCATCGCATGCTATCGAGTAAAAATCAAAAGCACAAGCTTTGTCTCTCAACTGAAGTTTCAAGTTAGCTTTCAAGTCCTCGATTCTCCGTGCCACTGTGTTTCTGGATAAGCTCACGTCATTGAAATCCTGCACTTTTTCCGGACACATCATTTCTGTGACTTTGATGAGGCACTGCTTTATAAAATCACCTTCTGAGAACGGTTTGCCGTGCTGGGCAATAAGTTTAGTGACTTCATAGCTTGCTGTTGTGTCGTTTTCCTGTATTTTGTTAGAACGAAAAATTGTTGTTGAGCTTGCAAAGCTAGCTGCCATTTGCTTCTCTTCCTGTGTTCGTTCGGCACCGGTGTATGATGTGTAGCTCTGATATTTGGTCTCATAGTGCCTACGACATTATATTCTTTCATCACAGCAACAGCTTCATTGCAAACCAAACAAAGACACTTTCTGTTGATTTCTTTGAAGAAATATTCATTTTCCCACTATGTTTGAAATCTTCTGCACTCACTTGTTATTTTGCATTTCTTTGGTGCTGCCATTTCTGGTGACTTGCGGTTCGAGGGAACATGGATGAACCGAAAACAAGGACCCTGATTTTAATGAAAGCCAGTGACCTATTCCTGACATCAAGCAAGCTTAGTACCGACACGCCGTTCTCTCATCGTCAGGCCTGGAGCCACTAGTAGGTGTCAAAGACGGAGAAAGGTAGGGGACAGGGAGAATTGCGCCAATAAAAGCAGGTGCGCATTGTTTGTGGAATCTAAATTAGGCAGTGCACTGACGAGGGAGCAGGCAACACCTCATTGAGGCATTGTGATGCGCACCTTCTGATGCGGTGTGATTTTACGGTGCCGTGTAATTTCAGGTGACTCACGTGGTTAGTTACATTGCCCACACGTGAGGCATCGAGACAACCTCCACTGGGAGGTTGAAAGACGTATATATAGTACGTAACGCGAGGCATTACTGCAAAGACTGTCTTAACTGAGTGATAACCAAATTAAATCATTCAAGATGTCTAAAACAAAGCATACCTCTTACTCACTCGAATTTAAATTCTATCTATGCAGCTTATAATTCAGTTCATTAAAGAAATGTTCAATAAAATTTACACTACACAAACAAAATAAAACAAAACTGACATTGGATTTAGATAATGGAGAGGAAAGATTATATTTCCAGCCTAAAAAGAAGTAACTCATTATTTTATCAGTGAAATTTGACCTTACAGAGTTTTTTAGCCTCTTCTTACAATTTCCACCATACCAGCTTGGATAAACCGAAATACATTTAAACCGAAATAATATCCCGTCCCTAAAATTTTGGTTTAAGCGTGTTCCACTGTATTTTCAGAATTTACCACGGGCCAATAAAAACTGGACCGCGGGCCGTTGTTTGGACACCCCTGCTCTATAATATATAATTGGCATTTAATTATCATTTTGCCGTTTATTTCTGGCATCACTTACTTCCAGACAATAGCATTTTCACTAGCCTTGTACTTCGCTTTGCCTTTCATACAGATGACTTGTACACCGCTAGTGTTGAGTGGGGTTGGAATACGCACCTGGGCACACGCGAGAGAAAAGCAGTAGTTGACTGCACAGATCATGATGCAAATAAAGGATTAAGTATCTTCCTGATATACAGATATGTACTTATACATTTGTGATTCACTGACCTGAGATGAAGACAAACCACATCATCACTACTTGTAAGTTCATCCTTGGTATATAGAGTGAATTTCTCAATATCAGCTCTATGCTTCTTCTAGTCTCACTCATTTTCACACATATTTCTAAGAACACATACAGAGCACATTTTTTTTTTCTCAGACATATTTCACTCGGTTAGAATTCACAAATCAATAATACTGATGAGGAAATTGTTTCCCTGAATACAGAAAACAGTAAACACTTAAGCAGTTCACACTTCAGTATTGAATCAAATTATTTTAAGAAAGTGATAAAAATATGAAAAAAAAAAAATGAATGACATTAATGGGACAGATAGAGAACTAAAAAAAACTCTTACTTCCACTTTCTGAGCAAGCAAGGAAGGTTTGAAGTTGGACTTGACTACAACTTTAACTTCCATCTTTTGACGACCAACTTCACGCACCAGTGGAATTACCCGGAATGGCAGACTAATATCCTTTGTGGTACGATATCTAGGAAAAAGAATTATGATAGTAATATAGTAGTTTCCGTTTAAGAATCCGCTAACTAAGAGCCCGGTCTGCCTAAGAACCCACCATTGCTGTGAAACAGAATTTTTTCAATATTATTCATTAACCTGCCAAAGAACCCTCACCAAATAAAAAAATATGCCCAAGAGCTCAGTGTCAGGCCAGGACATGAAAGTACTCAGGGTGTAATCTCACATCAAACTGTACACTTGAGAGAAACAACAATGCCAGGTATATAGGAAAGTATTGAAGGCAAGAACAGGAACCTGAGGATGGGGAGATGGGTGGCGTAAATCTTGATGCTGTAATCAGGATCACACATAGACTTTGACAACACCCGGAGTAGTACCCATGCTTGGTTCTTTGTATGAAGAGGAAAAAACTAAAATCCACCACTGATTGGACAGTTTTTAACACTGGACTTCATCTGTCTGGTTAATTTTAACCACAGGCTAAACATAGGCCCACACTTGTGTCACTCACAGCCATAGAACAACAAACTCAAAATCATGTTTTCATTCAACAATGATACTGTCATGTAGCGGTTCACTTGGTGTTTGAAAGCAGTTGGGCATTATTAATGAACTTACAAATCAATAAGGGCCAGAAATTACAAAATAAATACAAATGAAAATTGAACTAAAACAGCTGTTCTTATTTGCATAGATAAATCTTTAACTAATGGTAATAACCAAATAATCGCAGCAGTCATGGCAGTTTGAAAATGTACTAAATCAGTACCGTAACATGTTTGGTCTGTTTTCTTAAAAGGAAAAGACAGTTAAACTCCTGGTGATTGCTGCAGATGTCCCTAGAGTATAAATCTTCCATTTCTTATAAAAAGAGAATTTTTTTTTTTAATGATTCTAGGTACTTAAGGTTGAAATGACAGTAGACTTAACTTAGCAAGAGCTAAATTAGTTTATCAAAGTGTATTTAGTGGCACCAAGTTATAATAGATCATATTACAAACATTTCACCTTTGTCATTGTTATATCTAAGAAAAGCACATAACATAATTTTGTGCTAACTTGTGTCTTGGATAGAAACATTATTTAAAATTACTTTTCAACATTGCACCAATATTGCTTAAGTAATTTAAAGGTTTAAAATGAGAACAAAAGGAAGTAACAAAACAATTCATTATTTTTAATTCTTTAAATGTAACAATGACAAAGAAAAATTGATTTAAAGGACTTCATCACTACAAAAACTGCTAACCCATAGAATCTTCACAAAATGCGTACACGGCGTGCAGAAAAACATTGCCACATAGTCTAGGCCTCTTTAAATATGAAACATTTCCTTCAGCTATATGAGATAAATCTTATTGATATGATGCATTGTCATTATAATGACAAAGAGAAAACAATAAAAATAAAAATGAGCTCATTGAAAAATGGAAATTATAAAATTTATTTTGAAAAGTATAATTATCTCCCCTAAATCACATTAAAGAACATGATTCTGAATTGTTAAGTTGATAAAAAAATTATGCATGGATGTTCAATCAACAGGATGGGGACTAAGTTTATAATACACAAAAGCACATAGACCTAACCTAACATAATTGAGTCATGCCAGGGCAGATTAAGCCATTAGAAACAATTACCAACTGTGATATGCATTCAAATACTTTGATTGGTTAAAAGTCATTCCCGAAGATTTGATTTCAATAACCTAGAGGTAGCGACGCCAAAAATATCCATACTTTAGATGTATAAAAATGACGAATCACGTTCCTTCATCATAGCTACCAAGACAAAAATCTCACTGCACCTAAATGAAAACAAGTCTAGGTCTACATTAAATCAGACCTGACAAAGATTCAAGGACACATCTGCTTCATGGGATGCAAGCACTGAGTAAATATAATTCAATGTTTGCAATTTCTAGGCATATCATGCCACAAAACGATGATGAAAATATATCTCAACCTGCTTGTGCCTCAATCCGCTGCCCAGATCACCTGAAAATGATGGGAATGGTTCCCGGGGCCAACTCCTCTAAATTAAAAAGCTGACCAGGAAAAAAACAAAACAAAACATGGATGCTATTCCTCAGATGTAATAAATAATGAATATCAATATCCATGGGGACAGTCTGATTTATTTAGCTTGTGGGTTGTTTATCCATTGCTTTTCATAAAATTGGCAGAATCACCAGTGGACTACAACGCAATTTCATTTCTGTTGAGATTGAAACCCCTTCAGTGCTTTCCTCATGTATAACATACGTCAGAATATGACTGGGATCAGATGCGCTATTGACATACAGTGCACATTATTGTAAATGAGTGTTCTACAGTGACGTGCGCTGTATGTCAAAGGTGCATCTGATCCCAGTCATATTCTGATGTATGTAGTGCGTCAAGAAAGCAGTGAAGGGGTTAAAAGATCTGCACAGATGATCAAAGAGGACATCTAAGAACAAACAATAATTAGTTTTCAAACATTAAATCCAGACCACATTTGATGAAAATTATAGTTCACATTCAAAACAGAAGCACTGGTTCATTATCTAATATAGGATCTTATGTCAATTATTTTGCTATTCCAAGAATATTAAGAGAGCTCTTCAGAAAACGTGAAAGACTGAGGTTAAAGTTTAAGGCACATTTAGCATGTTGGAGCTTTGTTAAAATTATTTATGTATAAGTAATCTTTATAAATCTGTTATTCTATCTCTTTAGAGTTTACTTAGGACATTATGAATGGAAAATCCAACTTTGAATTTTTCTTTCTTTTCTATTAACTTGAAGTGAGGGTAGTGGACTAATGGTTCACCTTTTAAGAATGGCTTATATAAATTTCAGTGTTTTATGAATAAATAGAGAACTTTTCTTCTAGGTCCCTTTCTTATGGGTTAGGTTGCCACCACACACAGAATCACAACTGGGTATGAACATAATGATAGAACTGGGTAGAATACACGAATCAGTTTTGCTCCTTTTATGTTGTGAATAGGTCTCCGCCCCACCCCAAACATATGCTTTTTACCAGTAATCTAGAGAGGAAGCTGCCAATGCTAGAAGCCCAGTCACTGCTCACAGCACTACACAGAAAGACATGGGACACAATGCTCAAAGTGACGCTGACTATTTCTTGCCACTTGAAATGGAGTCACCAGCCATAAAATTTCACAAACTCCCATTGTTCTGACTTGGGAATTAGTGCCTATTCTGCAAAAGTATTGCAAAACTGCTGCTGATTGTGATTATAAGCACTGAATGAACATCTGGTAAGAGAAAACACAACATTATACCCAATCAAATGTGTATAGATTTCACACACACAAGCAAAAATCTCATAATTTTCTTAATTAAGTGGTTTTCTTCAAGATGATGATGATTATAAATTTTATGTAATATCCAGAATTTCAAATCCCTTTCTATATCTGGATTTTTGTTTGAAATCCAGGAAGATCCTGGATTTTCTAGGGAGGGTTGGCAAGCCTGTTTTTCTCTTCCGGCATATAAGCAAAACGTCAAAATGAAAGTGATACATTGTACTAACCTTTCTCTGCTGCATACTCATGTTTTTTTATGAGGATATCTGACAGAAGGAATAGTGAACTAAATATGTGCCAGCCATGAATGATACATAAATTCTTACCTCATCAGTTCAAATTCTCCATCAGGAGGGATAAAGCTAATGCTATGCTCTGTCTCAAATTTGCTCAACTTCACACACTGGTGGAACTGGCAGTCATCAATAGCTATAGATGTTTTACCAGCAGTCCTGAAGAAAAAAGAGCAACAGGTATTTTCATAAATGTAAACTTAATAATTGTGCTTTTAAAGAGAAAATTTCTTATAATTCTTAAAATTTTTGCAGTGACAGAATATCTTCTATAAATCAAAGTAAAGAGAACTGCAAAAACTATGCATTATATTATTTTTAAAACACATACACTTTATTATAGTCCCACTGTAAATGAAAATGCAAAGAAAAATAAATAAATAATAAAAAAAAAACAACACAATCTAACTTTAGAAAATGTTGGAAATGTGAAAATCTAACCTTATACATGAATGATGTGACAATACATCATTTATTTGGAAGTATAAAACTTACATTCTGACATGAAAGTTCCTCAGTATACTTGGAATCCCAGGTACAAGTTATTTGTAACTAAACCATGAACACACAAAGACTGTTACATTCATTATTCATCTTCCTCACACACAAAAGAAGAACCAAATCTTTTGATTTTTTACAGTTTGCATCTAACCCACAGACCGATGATAGATCTAGATTTTGCTGGAAAAAACATAATTAATTAAAAAAAAAATCTCATCAATACATTTGGTACAAAGTAACAAAGACAAAATTATGACATTTACCCTCCTCCACGAGAACTGTCATCTAAGCTGCTCTTGCCTTTGCTCTCCATCAAGACTTTATCATTGATGCCAAACTTACACTCAGGCATCCCACTCAGATAGCTTTTCATCACAATGCGACCAGCAACATGAGCACTGAGTACTTGGCCTGTTGGAGAAAGAGTGAATTCAAACAACTCTACTTGTTTGTTTGTGTTAAGGTTTAACAGCACATCAGCATGATCATGGCTATATTGTGCCAAACATGGTAAGATACATGTACACATCAAGAAGGAGAGAGAAAGAGAGTGGGACAGAAGATAAGAGCAAGGAGAAAGAGATATCACCCCTCGAACATCGAGGATGGCACTCCATGGGAGACATCCCACCGATGGTAGGCTTTCACTACCAGCAGGTGGGAGCAAAGAGCCTACTTATACACCCCGAGCGCCCCCCCCCCCCCCCCGAGGGGGAAATACTACTTCTGAACTACACTTGAAGATACTAAATTCAAAGTATCAGGTAGATAGCAACAAACGAGCCTGAAATTGTCAAGACAATCCAATCTTTCTATTAGTAGATGCAACTCACACATGATTTCATCAAAGTGTTTATTCAGGTTCCTTGAAAAATGTTTAAAAAATCAAAAACTAAAACTAAACATACCTATTTATCCAGTCTATAACAAACACAAAGTCAAGACATTATGTGTTTTGTTGTGCTTTGAGTAAACCATAAGCAAGGGATGGCTATCTCCATAGGTGTGAGGAATAGCTCAGAGCACATGTTACATCCTCTGTGTGCTGTTAAATTTTCCATTTCTCTCCAAGTAAAAGTTATTCCAACTCACTCTTTTATTTTTTTTTTAAGGATGCTTTAATTAGATCCAATTCTGACTCTAATCTGATTCCTTTGCCCACATCAGTCTTTTTCAATGCGCACTATTGATGATCTTTCCTGAGAGTTTTCCTTATTTTTTTCATTAGTGATACTTTCTCTTGCCGAGTTGATTTCTTTACTTGTATTTTTTTTCTTTGTTTTTTTCCCTTTCAAGGTTTAGGCAGATCTTCATCAAAAGCTGGAGATTAAAAAAAAAACAACAGAATTCTGTTGTGAAAATAAATGATAGTTTATCTGTCACTAACAAGTTTGAAATTTCATCTGTGAAAAGATCATGCTTTCATTCCATGTTTCCAATCCATTTTTGCACCAAACCATCAGAACGGAAAGTTTTTTTCATGATACTACAGACCATCACTAACCTTGAGGGGACATCAGCAAGTTAACAGACTCCAAGACATCAAGGAAGAGTTCATTCCTCCTGTACTTGATTCCTTCTCTTCTCCAGCCTATTTGGCCAGTCACCTGAGAGGTGATCTGGGCTGTTTCCTCTTTAGTCTGTAATTTAAAAGCAATAGCATTATGTAAAGACTTCAAAGAAACTAATGCAATCAGATATTATTGCAGTCTATTCATTGTTTAAAAATAAAAAATTAACAGTATGATTAAAAAAAAGATAAAGCAAATCAAAGATTGTCATCAAACTCTATTTTCATGAAACAATTTCTTAATGAAATAAACAGAAAAAAGCAAAACAAAACAAAACAAAAACCCTATCTCGCTATTTCAAAGAACAGAGAAAATAGTTCCATTTATCTAAATTCAGTTTTCACAACTTCTAAATTTCTAACCTTCTAGCAACTTTTTTTTTCTCAACTGAAATTAAAATCTCAATCAGATCAAGCTGGTAAATACGCTGTATTTAGTATCCAATAATACTATGGATAAAAAAACTATTAATTTCATTACCTGAGACTTTACACCCTGCTGAGTGATAAAAGTTTTTAATATACCAGTATCAGTATTTTGTGGGTAGCCAAAATCCAAGATTTCTGTTTAGAGAAAGAAAATAATTACACATATCACAGTTACACTTTTGCTGGGACACACTGAATACTATAATCACTAGAAATAAGGAATGCACACACACATATACATACAAAATTCCCAGTTATTAACAACTGAGGTGAATCCTTCATTTAATATGAAAGTCTAACAGCATGAGCTCAAGAGAGCCCAAATTATTAATATGTGCACTTTTAAGCAATACTTATTTTTGAATAAAGCATTCTCTCACGTAAAATGATTTGCAGTTATTCCATTGGCAGCGAATCCCAACAAAAATCTTTGCAACAGCAGTCAATCTAGGTTTATCACATAAGATGTGAATAAGAGTATCCTCACGCTTTTGCACTTGGTTTTGAAAAAGTCAACAAAAATTAAAACTTGTCCCACTGTTTCCAGTAAATCAAAATCGATCCACATGCGCAATTGACAAAAAATACAGAAGATAGGTGTACAAAATGTGTCGACTGGTGAATAGCAAAAACAAAACCAGAGAAGACTTGTACACAATATGCCATGAGAAAACAAGAGAATAGGTAAGATATACTTAAAATTTTCTTCTTTCAATGTAAAATTTCTCATAAATGGTTAACATAAAATTCCTCCTGATAATAACATAAAATTTCTCCTGATAATTGAATGACTGTTTTGCTGTGATGCCAGGTTAATATGTGAAGCAGAAAAAAAAAAAAAAGCCAAAACTTACCATCCAAAATCTCATAAATCAAGACAAAATTGTTCTTGATGTTCTCCTCTGAGATTTTGCCAAAATAAGCAGCCATGACCTCACACATTTTATGAAGGAACTCAAACACCATTGCTGCATTCACATTTTGCTTAGTCACTGCAGCAACCCAGATGTTTGAGCGCTTGATGTGGAAGAAGCTTGTGCGGGCTATATTCGTCACTGGTGAACGGACTTGTTGACGTGCATGAATGACATTGACTCGGAATGCATCAACAGCATTGCGTCTGAAAAAAAAACAACAGAAATACCGATTGGAGTTGGCTAAATTTGGCAGGTGGAGAATTTTACCAATTTCTACCTATACCTATATTTGGGTATATTCTAATATCATTCTATTTACATTCTAATGTTTTACCATGCATTTTCATAGATCAATCAAATAAATCAAACAAACTGCAAAACCAACAATGTGATCTGCATGATGACATCAATGCAGCCTTTCTCTCTTCTCACCTTTTCTACTCCACTGCCTACATTTTGCCTTCTTTCTTGTGACACTGTCATTTGTTACAATATTAAGTAAATTTGTTTTATGTCTGCTTTAATTAGCGCGATTGTTTATTTGGTAAAATTATTTGATAATTTATATCATTGTGAGATTGTATTTAAAACAAATAAGAATATCCATAATAAGTACACCCAAGAGGATTAAGGAGTAAGAAAAAATGCTGTTGCAGCTTTAAAAAAATGGCCCAACTTGTGTTGGGGCAGCCAAAAATTCTGTGAATGTGTGGAACTAAATGTAATCTTTTGCATTTTTAAAAGAAACAATAAAAAGAAACTAAAAACAAAAGAAAAAACAATAACACAGAGAGCTTTAATGCTAGCATAGCCTCCAACTATGGAAAATTTCCTTGAATGGTGACGAAATTTCCAGACAAGAGTCAAAATGTAAAAACACTGGAACTCTATACTACAACAGGAAAGTAAGGTGGTTAGGCCGTACTCTTTATTTTGATTGGTTGTTTAGGCTAGCAGTGATTAACGGAAAGCAAACACATGCAGTGAAAGAGAGGGAGATTTAGAATATTGCCTCAGAGTGGTGAAGTTCCCTAACTTGACTATATGCAACTGTGTGATAATGGAACAGAGATCAATTTAATCTAAATCATTGGAGGCTGGCATAGGAAAGATTCAATATTTGTCAACTGTGTGGTCTTTGTCAAAGCATGGGTTAATACATTGTGGAACTTCACAATGCTTTACATGTGTGTCACTGTGTCCTGAACAAAAAAATAATTTGGGCCACCTCAAAGGACTGCACTGTTATTGCGACTCTTGCAATTCTTCTGTTAAAAAAAAAATCCTGAAGTTAAAATCGCAAGGGTTGTGACAATGGCTGCTGGACGAAGGAGTATTTCTTAGTGCAAATGTTGCGATGACAGCCATCATTGAGTTAAAGTGTTTTTGTAACTTTTAATAACATTTCAAAAAGATTTGATCCCTCTCTTGATTTCCAAGATGCACTGAGCTCAAATGCATCAGACTGTCAGTATGCTGAAGAACAAGCCACAGCTGGTTTCATGAAATAGAAGAAATTCATATATTGGCTCAATTTTCCTAATCAGTGACAAAGGACAGTCATTCAGGCATCCTTTCCTCTCAACATCTCACCCTGACATACATTTATAGGATTATTACATCACTTAGAAGTAATGAATCATAAGTTTTCTGTTTCTGTTATATAACAACAACAATAATGAATATTATGCAATTTCAGTTCAGTAAGTGAAATTAATCTTGTCCACAGTTTTCCAACAAGAATCAAGTTTAGCATGTGAAGCTTATCTCGACTTGGGCATTTCCACAAAAATGTCAACCTGAGGGTCAAAATTGAAATGTCAACAAACATGAACATAATAAGCATATCTTTGCAGAAGAACCATTTCTGTACCAGTATCAATTAAAAATTTTCTGACCTTTGCGGGATTTATCTATTTTTTACCGTCTCCTGATGATGGTGTAAATTTGAGTCGTCACCTATAAAATGCACTACCAAGCATTTATGTGTCCAGTTATGTACAGATTTATTGCAGGCCAGTAATTTTTTGCTGAAAAGAAGCCATGCATTCCCTTTTCACCAATGTATAACTCAAAGTGGGGTTGGGAACTATTTTGCTGGATTTCGATCAATATTTTAGAACTCCCCAATAGGCATGTCAGCCTACACACAAATTTTCAAAAGAAGTTGCACTGCAGGACACATACTGGTGCTATTTTGTTTCCCTGTCAGAATTTCTCCATTCAAGACATGCCTTCTGACATATTATAGTCAGTTATGCTCCACAAGTTCATGTATATTGAGAAATGAGCATGACGGACTGACAAACCAGTGTGACGGACTGACTGTGACGGACTGACATTTCCCAATGTACCCTCTCGGAGCTGTCAGATGAGCCAATTCAACTTTGCAATCTCTAGAAGTTACATCTTGACTACATCACCAGCATCAACTTGCATAAATTTGTCATATATCACGAGAAAGAAGGAGTCAATGGAATTGACTGTGAAGTCAAGAAGATAACTGAGCAAAGCTCAGGAAAGAAGATTGTTATGAGTACTGAAGACTTCGTGAAATTTGTGACACAGAAAAATACAAAGATAACACTCATGCTTTTAGATGACCCAAAAATTGAGGGTGTTGTCTAAGAAGTGTTTGAGAATCATGACAGGATCACACCTGTCCCAAACACACAAATCATACAAGATTCATTCTGTAGCGGTTAACTCTGAGGCAGCCATCCAATAAGCCAAGTTTGATGTGTCACTAACACTAGTAATAGACTGAATGATACACGGCTTTGGGGACAAAGCATTAATGACAGGTCCATCTGTGTCACGCACAGTATGGAGACTGACAAAGAAAAATATTACGTTATGCTGTTTTCCATGTTCATGCCGATTACATTTGTCAAGTACTTGAGTGTCTGAGACAAAATCAGGTGAGAATAAAGTTTCAGTTTAGAGATCTTTGCAGATCAGTATCACTAGCTTTCCAGAGACAGCAGAGATGTTTGTTTGATCTTTGCAAAGGCAGAGGCTCATTTTCAGCTGGTGAAAGCAATGAAATTAGAGCAGCTTACAAATGCATAAAGTATAAAAAGACACTGAATAATTGTCGAAAAATAGTTTCTCCATCTGGTAAGATGAGTGACATTTCAATTAGCATGTAATCTGAACACTTTAAAAAGCTTTTTATTATGTCAGAACAGCCCTAAATACTGGTAAAATAAAATTCCTAGAATGTTCGCTGGCTTGATCAAAGTTTATGGCTATTTTTGCATAATTTAGCAATGCTAATAAAAACGTATTTTTCAAATTAACTGTTTTTGGTTTTGTGCACTGGAAAGTACAACCTCTTCAAATCATTATACTTTTTGAATTTTTAAAATCCATCCATAAATAAAAACATTACAGGACCTTAAAGGCTGGCAAAAATGGGGTATGTTTATAATGAAAAATATTATCAAAAAGTGGACCTTTTCATGGCGAGTTTTTCTGGAAAATTGCCATATCTTGGTATTCAATTTGAGTATGGGAAGGAAACTTGGCATACTACTGTATTTTTTGCTGAGGAATCTACTGCTGCAATCAGAAATGTGACAGTGCTTTTAGTTTCTGAGCTGTCACTAAAAATATGGTATCGATAATCATCAAATATTGCTGAAAATGAAACTCGTCATTGATGGAATAGATGAATTTATTGCCAGAATAAATTACATCATTTGAATCTCTTGCTCCAAGTCTGACTTTGAGCATGGTGTGATAGTCTTTTGTTGTCTTTGTTTGTGATATTTTGCTTTCCTTAAACTTTTGTAAACTATTTATTAGAATTTTCCCTAACTCTATTTTCCTATCTGAAGTTACAAACACAATGAACAGTCTTTAGAAATGTCCTAATGTCTTGGCAGGGAAAGTATCAAAGGCTTTTTTTTGTTGTTGTTCTTAGTTTTCTCATTTTCTTTCTCTGGCTTAGAACTTTTTCTCCAATTTTGCACTCTTCTCCATGGTTTCTTTCAGTTCTTACTTCATCTGCTGGTTTTACAGATGATACTGCTTAGCTTAGCACTTACGCTTGGTTTTTCTTTCCTCAAAGTCTTTTGCATTGCAACATTCTGGTCTTTTCTCTTTTTCATATTTCTGATGCTATGTGTTCCCTTTCTGGATAAGTCAGTGACTTCTTCTTTGATATGTTTCGCCTTTTTATCCTTCTCGAGGAAGCTTTCATTACAGATCTAGTCCTTATCATCTTGGAGCGTATAATGTCTGGAGGTACTGAGGTCCACATGGCATGTCATGTACTAGCAGGCAGTTTTGATTATCATCAAAATGCACCCTATGCATCTCAACAATTGTGCCATTTGTTGCATCAGATCGACGGCCATATTTTTCAGAGTTCATCACTGTTCATGTCAGAAAAACCTAATAGGTTTCTATGCAGGCGGGCCAGGTATAAAAGATGGATATGATAGGAGCATACAAAAGAATACAATTAGATTAGCATGTACGAGTAATAAGCTGTCATTCTGAACAAACTGTTTTTATTAGGCCTGTTATATGGCTTGTAGATCTAGATTGGGCTATAGAAGCTCCCAATAGGGAGTTCACAGTACTAGATTTAGATCTATCTTCTCGTTCTCAGTTCAAAGCAAGCCCAATACTGTGTTTTCATGCAAGGGGGAGTGGGAGTTGGTGGGAGGGGGTGTAAAAATGACAACAGAAAATTAGGTCACTACTGGATATTGCATTTTGTTGCCATTTGTTTATCTGATATCACTACCCACTTTTTATAATGTTGTTGTTAATTCGAGTTCAAGCCAATCATCCGTGAAACATGAGTGTACATTTCATCAACATGTGTATTGCCCGTTTACATACTTGCCCGACATGTTCAGCACAGGAATAGAAGAGAAAATAAAATGAGCTCCCGGCATCCCCTAATCTATTTCAGTGACCACTGATAATGTGTCATCTGATTACACACTGCCTCCGTGGTACTCTGCGTTATCTATGAACGAGAACCCTTTGACTGACTTTCTTGCTATGCCGATTTTGATGTGGGGTCGCGAAATATTTGCAAAAGCTATGTAAAAAGTACAAGGCGAGAACATTTCAAATCTTAAGGCATCAAAGGAGAACTATTAAACTCTTACGCTGTCAACGCTGAAAGTTGTGTTCTCTGTAGTTTGCGAAATATATGATACTGAAACAAAGACTGTATAAATACAACCACTTAAACTAAAGATAGAAACTTCAACATCTGCATATCATTAAACTGATCTATTTTCTGACTGGTTGCCAAATTTCATTCACATCAGTGTTTAAGAAACAACACCGTAAGAGCATGTGAAAGAGGGTAACCCCGGCCTGCTTTTGGTCCGTGCAAAAATACATCTGCTGGCGGCAACAAAGAGCATTGCTACATAATGTACTGAGTGCTTATAAAAAAAGTCAGTTGTTTCATTTGACGTTAATATGTTTCTGTTAATCTTAATACTTCATATTATGATTCTTGAAGCAATAAATAGTTGACTTATTGACAGAAAGTTGTGTTTACTATTTATGCAGGGGCATCAGCCTGTCACAAAACAAATGTCATCCGTTACACTTACCAAATGCTAAATGGTGTGAAAGGAAATCAGTCAACTGTTATAAATTTGCTATTTAACTGAAGTCCAACCACTCATCTATCCCATACTGAGAGTTGAAGAACTTAGCTCTTCAAACTTCAGAGCAAAGGCGCTCTGTCCTCGGGTACCTAAAAGATCTGGCTGACACAATGTCAGACATCACAAAATCTTCTTGAACCCATAACTCTGCAAGTACTCAAAAGAATTCAGTCCAATTGTACTGGATTACAGGTCTACAAAACATACTTTATCATCGCAAATTTGTATCCTACATTATGACTGGTATCAAAGATGAGTGGATAAAGAGCAAAAAATCTGATTTGTCAGTCCATCACATATAGAATTGGCCAATTCTTTCATATATTCTCTGCAAATACCTGAAACATCCAGTGAGTAGTTGAATGCTATTTTGATTTCTATGTTTCATATTGGCACCTAAATCAAGGGCAGGAGACAAACACAATACATCAACAAAACATATGGAAAATATAACAAAAATATAGTCTTCTTATATAATAAGGATAACCAAGCTTGATATCAACTCAAATGATATTCCTACGACATAGACTGCACTGTGCCCAAAAGATTTACATGAATAAGAAAACCACATACTCTTACCCAATGTCATCTCTGAACACTCTGGAGATGAGCACCTCCCCCTTGTGATTGTAGATGAACAGTCCGCCAATCATGGTGGAGATTTATCACAGCCCCTTGGGAGTTCTAAAGAATGATCTCCCTGTTGTACAGCTTCTTCACAGTAAAGTTTATTTCCAGGGAACAAATGACAGAGCTGAAATGCAAATAGATCTGATGCAGTTTATGTAGACATGAAGCCGCTTCGATTTATCCTAAAAACGTTTTTAGTGATATAAAGCTCCCAAACCGCCGCACACTGGGCCACAGTTAAGTCAACTATCACATTCTGGGAATGCACAAAAATTGCGGTTGATTCTAAATTTTTGGTGAGCTAGATCTACATGAGTAAATCAGATTTAGACTAGATCTAGATATCTTGATATGGATAGTTATATTATGCGGAAGCTGGAAGTGTGCAAATTATATGAACGAGTCTAAAGGCCCAATGGTGCATCTACAGATCTAGATCTAATATCTTAGCTACAACAATCTATAAGGTGCAAAAAAAAAAAAAAGATTTCTTACAGTTCATCAAGTCTGTACAAAAATCTCGCGGGAAAAGCGTTAGTTTACTTTGAAGAAGACTGTATGAAAAATGTTTTACCCACCTAACCGGTCAAAAGGGGTGTCTCCGTCGCCATATTTACCCACAAGGCAAAGTGATAGTATGCCAGATTTTCGACAAATTAAAAGTAGTTTTCCCTCAAATAGCTACTTTGGTTTGTGTCAAAAACAAAACAAAACAAAACAACAACAACAACAACAACAACAACAACAACAACAACAACAACAACAACAACAACAAC
>JBCEWB010754345.1:0-34257 GCA_039654565.1 Peronia peronii | reverse complement strand
GCCTCACAAAATTCGCTTCAAAATGCACTTTAGAAGTCGTTTTGAGTGAATCCACTTGGTAGGAACAAAGTTAAGTGTTTCATTGATAATTTGAAACCAAAATCTGAAAATCGACAAAAATCGACCTCGCTGACTTTTTTCACGATTATCTCGAATCGGGCTCAGTGACTTATGTATGCATTCGACCGGCGGCGTCACAAATGTGATTGTGAAATGACTTAGGACAAGAGTAACCTGCCTCTGGGACAAATGAGGCTCTCTGTGCAGTGGATTGATAGGTCAATAATTAGTGACTAAGACAATTAGAATATTAGAAAGAGTCTGCGATTCTCTTATTCATCAGTGTGCTATGTAATGATTATGTATGTGTGAAAATGGCACAAATACATGTAGGCAAGAGTTTGTAGCCTTTTATTGTTTTTTTTAACTGTTCTGGGTGTCTCTGGAAAGAAAAACCTATCTAGATAAACAAAAAAATATAATAATAACCACACTAACAACATTAACATTTACTATCATTGTCTTGCTGTTATTGTTATTACTGTATCATTGTTGTATTATGTTACTACTACTACAATGACTGCTACAATTACTACTTCTACCATTATTACCATTATCAGGTGGTGAAAAACGTTCTGAGCCAACTTTGTCCTAGCCAGAGAGATTGCAGTTTAAAGAGACAAGGGGGGACCCCCAGCAATGACCGAAATTCCGAGAAAATCGGGTTTTAATGAACGGTCAAACGCATAAATCTACATACCTACCTCACAAAAACCCAATTTTAATGAAGAAATATTTATAAATTGAGAGTAAGACCGATACTTTCTTGTTCAGAAATGAATGCACTTTCAATTTTTGCAATAAAAAGAAATTCGGTGTCTGATACCCCTCATCACATTGAATGCCCGATTCTCCGTTCTAGACTAGCGACTTATGTCTCATTTCGGCTGGCCGCGAGACATATCTAGAGTTACTGTGACAACCACGACGACTGTCACCACCACCATTACCACTACCACCATGCACTACCATTCCTGTTGTTATAATCCTTGTTACTGGTTCCCCAGGGCTGTGTGTAGAAGGTATGAATGTGCCCAGTATGACATTGAGAAAGCTGAAGACAACCTTGCTGCCAAAACTGGACAGAGGGAAGCTTTGGTGAGTTGTTATATGGGTGGACAGGCAATGTCTAAACTGACCAGTTGATGGATGACCATCAGACGAGCATGTATCTGCAGTTTTCTTTCAAACTTCTTTTGTAATGTTTGACAAGGAAACACTGATAGTAAACTGGGCTGGGTGAAGATAACTATGATGATTTACCTTGGCAGATAATTTGAAATTATGATTCTTCTGATTGGTAGCTTACAAAATTTAGCAGTTTATTTTTTTGTTGCTTTGGTTTTTTTTTAATCTTCATGTGATAGAGTGAGAAAACATGGAGAGGCTAATAATGTCATTGTTAATTTGTTACAACAAATAGTTGAGGGGAACAAAAGAAATGTCAAGACAGCTCATAGTTTTGAAGGCTTATGATCTAGGTTAGGTTCAGTTAATGATTTGACAACAGAGCAGAATATGGTGAAAAGTTTGTGCATCTTTTAATAACCTTCCGCAGTCACATTCCTTTGAAAACTGAAGTGTCAAATACTAACAACCTGTACTTGTTTCTAACATTTCTTGAGTTTATTTATCATCTCTCTATATCCAGTCTGCCCCTTCAGCCTGAATTTCATATGTACAATCTCTTTATGGCCCTGTCTGTGCATAAATATGGGAACTGGGGTTTCCTGGTCCTTCCCTTGCACTTTCCCAAATCTATTCTCTTATTTCCTCCTGTTTCAGTGGTCCTTTTTCTTTCTCATTCTCTGTCTTTGTCTGCCCTTTATCTTCCCCATCTACAGTCCTTGGAGTCTTAAGACCCAGGCCTTTCAATTGGAGGCTGCCATGGTTAGCAGTAATTTGACTTCTTTCCAAAGTCACTTATTCTGTTACTATAAGGTGTCCCGGCCAAGCCTTTGTTACCCTCACATAGCACTTTTTAAACAAGTATGAATTAGATCGTAAAAGCAGTATGTTTTCATTCACGAATTCCTCATTCTGGCATTTTCGACCTCTCCCAACTCCTTTTCCCTCCCAAGCTGGTACATTTGTCTCCTTATTGCTTTTGCTGTGTCATCTCTCTTCATTTGTCTGGTCCCATTGCTGTTATTTCATATTTACTTTCTCCAGTCACCAGTCCCTTCCCCTCCTTTCTCTAGTTTTCCCCAGTTCTCAATAATGGTATTCCTGTCTGTTCTGGTCATGTGGCTCTCTTGCTCCTGTCCTCCCCCTTTCCTCCCCTTTGTCCATAGCCCACGCCACCCTCATCTCATGCTCAAATGTACATCTAATTGTCTATGTGTATACGTGTGTTTCTGTCATCTCGTGCTGCCATCCCACCTGTGCTGCAGAAACACGCCATAGCGGAGAGCCCTGTCTCTGAGGAGGTAAACTGTCAATGGATTCTCCCCACGTCACTTTGCTGTTGTTACAGATTGTGTTGTTGCTTTTGTTTTAGTTGATGTTTTTGAAGTTATGAACATGCCAGTCCAGTTGTGTTCCAGTTGAATGTATTTAGCATGAAACATTGAGGACAGCAGTCCTGCCATTGACATATCTTGATGAACACCTTTGTCGTTTAGAAATCCAAATCTAGTGGAGTTAAATACAGAACTGAGCCAGATATTTCTGACTGAGATCAGAATGTTGACAGATAAATCTCTCTCTGCTTCTGTCTCTCCAATGTTTATCATCCTTTGTATCTACTAGAAGTAGCATTTGTACCAACGGAAGAGAATATATCCTGAATACCGACTATTTTTCCAAGACATTTTTTTCATGACTGCAAGGGAGCGGCTGAAGTTAGTTCCCCTCATGAGGAACTCGTCAGAATAAATGAGCTGATGAGGAAACAACGTGGAGCCCAATGGTTGTGATTTCAGTCTGACACTGCGAACTCCTCAGGTGGAGCAAAACAGGTGATGTCTCCAGAGGAAGAGTGGCTTTTTCATTGGATGTTTTGGCCTTTGAAAAAAAACAAAAAAAAAAAAACAGGCCAAAACATTTCATGAAAGAACCCACACTTCCTCTGAAGACCCTCACCTGTTGGTTTACTTTAATGATGAAAAAAAAAAATGAAAGAAACTGGGACATTCCTAGATATCATTTGACTGAGTTTCCAGTATTACCTGTTCTCATTTCTGAATTCCTAAGTTTCCAACAGCAAATCTCCTAATTCCCAATTTTGAATCTCATAAATTTTTACCCTTAAATTTCCATGTACCCACTGTAAGTTTTCATGTCTCTGAGCAAGAATGTTCCAGCTTCCATCCCTGAATTTTTTTCTTCTCGTTTCCTGGATTTTTCTGGTTCCCCCCTCCTGGAAAGTAGAACATTGAGAGGTTGGCATGATGTCTCAGGTTTAGTCAACACCGCATGCAGTAAATGTTGCACACTAGAGCTGCTGAAAGATCCAGCAGTGATTGCTTGCAGTGTTGTCTAGCATTGTCGTCTCCCTTTCCTACACACTTTGTGTTCTTGTGTCCTTAGTCACCTTGTGACATGTTGCATGTCTCATTTTGTTTTGTCCGTGTTTCTGGCACTATACTGTTGTAGTCTCAGTGATGTGACTGTTAAATCCCACCAGGTGAAACGTTATTCTTGCTAGTGATTTGAATGCTTTTGATTATTCTTGTATTTCATTTCAACCTTTCTGTGAACCAGAAATCCGAAGCAAGAATTTTGTTTCTAAAATGTGGGTTTAGTTGAGTCACATCTGATGACAGTGTTAAAATCCTTACTCTCAAAAAAACAACAACAAACAAACAAACAAAAAAACAAACTTCCCGCCCACCAAGAAAAAGGCTGAAATGTAGCATTTTATGCAACAGACTGGAGCTTTGCTTGACTCCATTACGGCCAGAGGTCAGAACATGCATACTGACAGTAACAGTAACAAACCATACGTCTAACGTTGGATCAGGTTTTAGTTCTGTCTAAATTATTCCTTGAAAGCACTTTTTACCATGCCTTTTTATCATGCAGGTTTACTGGCAGGAAACTATCATTACTGTTTAAGGACATGACACAAGAGGATTTCCAAAGGATATTTTGAGACATAAATATAACTTGACCCAATTTCAGACTTACATAGTTTGCAAATGTTACCGTCGATATCTGAGATTGTGACAAAAGATTGTGAGGTTTTCTCCTCTGATTGCACACATTACAAGCCACATCTTTTTTTTTTTAATTGATATTTTTCCATTTCTTTCTTAGAGGGGGAAAATGTGCAGACAGTATGATCTGACACAGCACGAGATACAAATGAAATAAATTTGAACTACTTGAGAGTAAAAAAAAAGAAAAATGCTAATTAAAAAAGTGTGGTTTGGGATGTGTGTAATCAAAAACTCACGACTGTTTGTCACAGTCTCGTATGCAGAGAATTTGACTCACCTTGTCTTACACTTCTGTTTCCTCAAGTTTGTCTGGTAATGCACTTCTTTTCAGTCTGATGTTGATTCATATGGTAATAGTTTCAAAATCATCACCAGGTAGGTTTTTGCCCATACAACAGATCAGTGTTTACTTTATCCACAGTGGTTAGAAGTCAGACCATTTCTGTAGACACAATCTTTCTGTCATATTTCTGGAGGATTTTTCTGATGAGACAAGTATATTTTGGGTAAAAATCTGCTGACAGCCGAGCTGTAAGATAGGACAAATTTTATATGTCGCCCAAAGAAATTTCCATTCTTAGGTGATGAGATAAAGTAAATATGTAGGATACATTCACATTTTATGCGGACAAATTTATCACTCACAGCGTCAGAACAAGGCAGACTCAAGAAACATTGTCTCTGGTTGATAAGTGTAACGTTGATGGCAGAAATTAGTTTTCATAAAGTTGACGGTTAGTTACTACAGGCAACAGATGTCCATTTCTTTCAGAATGTTTCATTTGATTATTAAGTGGGTGCACAGAGTTATGACAAGTTTTGAAATCTTCATTAGCTTAGAACACAAGATGGAAGTACAGTTATGTGGTTTGTCTGCCACTCCAGTGTTGCCTCACCTACAGTAGCTAGAAGTCAAAATGTATATGGACATAGTCTTATTGTCCAATGTCTATGGTTTCATCAGCGTTGTCGCTTTTTTGTTTTGTGTTTTTGTAATGATTTGGGGTTACAAAATGTGACACATCAGAACTGATAGAGTTTAATTCATTTTGTCAGGGCCCGTCATTTGTTTCCAGTTTCATTTCTTCTTCTTATTCAAGTTGATCTTTTGTTACACAACCTGTGGTCATCGTCTCTGCCTTTGTCTTTTGTTCAGTACTTCATAAGATTAGATAGATAATGTAGATTAGAGAAGATAAATCCTGTTGATCTCTTACGTTTCTGTTTCCTTATGATCATATCTCATATTTTGTTTTGGTGGTAAAATATAGTAATTTTTTAAAAAACAGGATGGAGGGGGGGGGGGGGAGTGTATTGTGATGGTTGATTTGTGTGTTCTGTTTTATGTTTTACTCCATGCATTCATTTCACTTCAAAAAATGTTTGAGATTGATGTTGTTGTTGTTTCATCAGGGATAATATGTTTGTTGCCTTTTGTTCTACTACATGCAGAATTTTGTGCTGATTGACCTAACAGTTGATAATGCTATCTATGAAAATAGTGCAGTGGTGTAGACATAAGTTTACCATCTTGTCTCATTCAGCTTATCTTACCCTTATCTAATCTTGGCTTATGTTCCTTACATTACCTTGTATGCCCTGTCTAGCCTTTCTGGCTTCTGTTTGATCTCATCAGACCTTGTCTTAGCCTCATCTTTCCTTATGTCACTTTGTATTTCCTTGTTTTATCTTGTCTGATCTTAATTTGCTCCATCATTGTCTATTCTGCTGATTGGTTTCTTTGAAGATCTCATAGTGTAGATGAACAACGAGAATCTACACTGACCAGTTGGTATTTAGAAGAACATACAACTGCAGTACGTGTCACTGTTTAAATGTGTATCTGTCTGTCTGTTTGCTGTCCAGGTGAATAACTCTGGCAAGTCGGGGTTCTCACTGAGCGGGATGAAGACCAAGCTGTTTGGTGGGGACACGCCTGAGCAACGAGAGGTCAAACTCAAACAGCTGGACGAGCAGATTCTCCAGGCTGAGGCCGAGTTGAAAAAGGTTCAGGAGGAGTCAGAGTAAGTGACCACTTCATGATTCCAGCCATCCTCATTATCATCATCAACATTCTCCGCATCATCATTTTGTAAAAATGTAATAAACTATAAGATGACTGTCTATTGGGACCTTTTCAAATGCACCAAAAAGAAGCAAATAACAATATGAAGAACTCAGTATGGTAGAAAATGAATAAGCTGGTATAACAAGCCAAATTTTCTCCGCATCATCATTTTACTTGAATTTGAGGATGTCATGACCAATAAATGCAAATAATAATGTATGAGCTATCAGACAGTTGGGACAACGAGATTATCATCATCGTTTTACATCAATGATTTTCATTTTTGAAATGTTAACAATCCATCGATAACAGATTCAGTTAATATAAACAGATATAATGGAGAAACAATGAATAGTAAACAAACAACAATAAATGTAATGGAAAATTTACAAACCGAAATTGCTGAATGTAGTAGGAAACCATTTATTTTAATATTTTTTTTGGCACTTTCATACGGTAACAAAGAACAAAAAAGACCATCTTCAACATCATCTTCATCTCCATCATGTGGTGCTCTTCCGTACAGTATTTACGAGTCTCATAGCTTTATGACATATTTATAAGAACACTGAAGGGCAATGGTACAGATGGAAAATTAGACTTGTAGAAAAAGAAAAATAGTACAGAATTTCCCATGATGTGCCAGTCAGAATTGGCCCTTGTCCTTAAATTTTTTAGCCATACTCAAGTTGTAATTGCCTGTATCCAAAAACACTCATTTACCTCTACCTCTCTGCTATTACTCTATTCCCCAGCTGATTTCCATTTGTATTGTCTCTCATTCATCCATCTCTGAGCATTTCACTATAGGCTCAAACTCTTTACATACTGTCATGAAGTTCAGCCTAGATAAACACTCCCAAGAGGTTGACAGGTGTATAGACAACGATGTGTAGTGTGATATGTTCTGAGGATGTTCTCTGTTCAAGGCAAGTCTGTGCTCAGCCACATGTGCAAGATCTGACGGACATTGAATAATACCACCCGTTGTATTGCAGACACTTCATAGAACAGGCTGTACGAGACATTGACAGATTCCAGAGGCAAAAGACCAAAGATTTACAAGAAATTTTCACCAACTATGCTGTCTTACAAATTAAGCAGTGTAAGAAGGTCAGTATGCAACAGTCTGTGTGAAAACATTCAGATTATTACATCATTAGCCCTTAAGCTTAGGATGAAATAGCCCTGAAATCTAAAAAGCATTTCTCACTCACAGTTTCATCTACTGCAGCTTTTGTCCACGGAGAACACAAAATGGCAGGACTTGTATGGCTATTTAGCTGTGACGAGCTGTTGAAACTCTTTGATTATAGCAAGAAAAATTCTAGCAAGTGAATCCAAAGGAGTCTAGTAGTGAAATGGGTAGGCCTTTCATGACTGAAAATTTGTTCAAGCTTTATACTCTCCCCCGTTGTAATGTTCATGTTTATTTGACAAATGATGAGTCTGTAGTGTTAGTACCTCTCCCTTTTCAGAACAGAAACATTTCTGAGACATTCTCAGACTGATGGTGGGTGGTGATGTCCCAGTAGGTGTTGCTGGCTGGTTTTAAAACAGAGTAACATTTAGAATAGAGCTGAGATAAGCTAGTGTCACATTCTGTAGACAGTTGCTGGAATGTTATTCACAGTGATTTTCTTGCTTTTTTATTGCATCAGATTTTCTTGTGGTGGAAACCAAAAATGACCACTAGAAAACTCAAGGAAAAAAAATCTTAAAATAATAAGTACAATTCAGAACTACATAATTTGTTTAAAGTGGTTCTCTTCAATCTACAGAATTTAATGGTAATATCAAGAGTAGAATGTCAGGAATGAATACAAATGATTATTTTGTTCACTGGTCATTTGTGCAAGATCTGAAATCTGTTGCATTCTGGTTTGTGTGAATTGTCAAAGAAATAAGACACAGGGAATTTTACGAGGTTAACTTGTTTTCCTTTCAGTCACAGTGAATTAATGTTCTTTATTTTTTAAAAATTTGTTTATGCAAGTATACCTGATACACTTTTATTGTTCAGAACACAGCGAAGTAATTTTATTGTTGTTTTCTTTCCTTGTGTGGTGACCAGGGCATCGCCATATGGACCAGTGCCAAGGATTGTTTCAGCAAGATGTGAGGTGTCAGAGCCTAGTATGGACGTCACTCGACTGTCACTGGATAGTCCTCAACTTCTTACTTTTGTACCATAGTCATTTTGATCTGCAGAGCCTGAGAGAACAAGAAAGGATTATATTCTTCTACAAGATGTCATTTTTCTTTGATTATAAAGGGGAAAAAAAGGCAAAGGAGAATTTCCACAAAGTGATGAACTTTTGAAGATTTTTTTGTGGAAAAAATGCCAAAATACAAAGTGGCATCATCATTTTTCCTTCTTGTTTGATTTTTTAAATGTTCAACATTTTATCATTGCTGCATTGGCAACATGATATTGCCTTCCGAAAACACATATCTGGAACAGCAAATTCATGGATCCAAACTGATAAATGCAAGAATCTATGATTTTCTTAATTTTGGGAAAACTATGGACAGTTCAGATGCTTCACTCTAAAAAACACAAAGCTATAGCAAACCACTAATGAAAAATGTCAGTACCATATCAGCTCCCCACAGATCTGCAGTAAAACCTGTGATTTAGTCTTGACCAACAGTTTTCTGTGGGTGTTTGTATCTTGTATCAGTTTCACCTGGTATTATCAGTACATATGAATGCACAGATGTAGTGTTTTGTCTCTTGAAGCATCTGATAACCAGTCAATATCATATATGGTAACATATTATTTCACTCATTGTCACATTATGTACCATGATGTTGCAGTAGTGATACATGATGCTGTCACTTTCACTGTAATGGAATTTTGCATGACTCATTGTTCCTGTTGTTCTCATTACATAGTGTTACATGTGTTACTTCATACTGTGACATGTGTTACTTCAGTCACATATCACATACAGTGATATGGTATTACTGAAGTCATGATTTTCCCACATATTGTAACATGATGTTACCTAGTGTAACTTGATGTTACCACCATCATTGTGACATTGTGTAACAGTGTTATCACAGATGGTGTGCCATTGTGTAACTTGATGTTACAACTGCCATTGCACAATAGGGTAGCACAACATTAGCACAGTCACTGTGATGTCAGAGTGACATGGTTGGCATGTTGAGGTCACATAGTGTGTAGCCTAACGTTACCACAGTCATTGCAACATAGTATAACATGACAGTCGGCCGCTTAGAATGTCTCCATTTGACTGAGAAGATGAGAATTTCAACTAAAACTAACAAACCGTACCATTTTACTCTCAGTCGAATGTTTCAGTGACCAGTGGATGTCTTAAGGTTAGTGAAATAGAAAGATCTAAGCTCTGGCAGATAGAATTTACCATGTGTTTGATAAAATAATGTAAAATTGTATTGTTAAGAATTATATACATGATCAAGATAAGAAAGATCTCTACATCTACACAATTAAAGAAATGAACTTTTAACGAAAACTGGATATGTTTCAAACTTGTTTCTTGCTAATTTTACTTAGGCAAAGAGGAGTTTTCTTCCACACAAAGAAAGCATTTGCCAGAAAAGAAAGATTTTTTTTAATGGCATATAGTCAATTTTTGTTGATTATTTTTTTGTTTCATAAATCCACTGATTATTATGATATGACCGTTATATTTTGTTTTTTTACCAGCACATGAATCTGTTTTGTTTTAAGATTATTGTTTACCATTTAGTTTCTTAATATCTGCATTTGTCATACATATAGTTTTCACAACGTGCAGAAATGACAGTTGTACGGTACATATATCTGTGGATCTCCTGAGAAGGCTATATGAGATGGGACACGATGAAATCAGACTCTCGTCAAATTTTGAGCATATGGAGTTATTGGTACCAAAGTGTCACGAGCTTTCTTTCTGGATGTTGAAGGGTGTTTGTCGTGACGATGTAAGTGGGGATCAGGCGGTGAATGCGGATGAGACACACACAATGATGGAGAAATCACAACAGGAATCCTCACGCGTTTTCAAAATGATGCAGAATTTATTACAGGTGCTTGATATCAATACAAATTTCAGGGCAGCTGCCTAGCTCCGATACACACAGCTCTCACTGCATTCCACTTCTCTCACTGCAGTACACTTGTCCTCTCCCTAGCTCTCGGGCCAAACCCTCATATATATATATACTAGTCCAACCCGAACTACTGGAACTGTGTCGAATGTGCTGGCGCCGGCACACATGATATACCTCATACACACGAGGTCTGACTAGACTCGTGTAGAGCCTTTCCGAAGCTCCGCGGTGCTAACCGTGACCTTCGTTGTGTACCACACACTTGCATGGGCTCAGCACACAATTACGATCAACTGAACATCGCTCACAACACACTCGCGCACACCCTGCATGTACTATTATGATTCGTTACACGAAGTTAAGCTTATCCATTTCCCTTTCTGTGTGTGAAAACATTTTTGTCCTACCTTACGTAGAAGTTGAGCTGTTGGCAATTACAGACGATGGGGGTGACCGACCTGTTGCTGCAGCTCAATTTAGTGAGAAAATGGCCGATCACTTTTGTAAATCCTCATTAATCGTTGTTAGCTCATGCCGCTAAACTGCAATTTTGGGGCCTTTACTCAATCTATTTCAGCAATTGCATTGTTAGATTGATATTGAAGGGCTCAAAATGGTGAAGAAAAAAAATTATGTTAAGTGTTCGTTCACTGTTGAAAAACACGTGATTTCTCCAATCACCTCAGTTTGACAAGCGCCTGATTTCATCGTGTCGCCTCTCATGTGTAGTTTTGAGATATATTGGGATATCTGACTCTTCCACTCAGTGCAATAACATTCCTTTGTTCATCCATTGTGTTCCATATTTGTTTTGTGAAAAATATACACAAAAAGTCTACAGTTGAAAGACACTGATACCTCATGGCTGCAGGTCGCCAGAATTTGAGATTTTTGCTTGAGCCATCAAAACCTTTTGGCCACGAAATGAATTTTTTTCTTCTTTTTTTTTTCAAATTATGTCTTCGATGGTCATTTCCCTACCATTATGACCAAAACTTTGTTTCTGAACTATAAAAGTTACACAGCAAAGTAATATTTCGAAGAAGTTTTTATGTGTGAACAAACAGATGATCAAATTTATTGAGCGGCATATTGTTAACACCATGTTGAAATCAACCATGTGTTAAGGCATCAAATTTTACAGGAGAGCTAAAAAAAAAAAAAAAAAACCTATTACAAATTTTGACTTCAATCCGGACCGAAATGATAGATGATTTTTCTTTCTCTATATCTGCATGAAGAGGGATTTTAAAAAATGTTTAACTTTAGTTAACTTTGCCTTTGACATAAATGTCTGATTTTGACACAGACATGGTGGATTTCAAAGTGCTGCCAATGATATGCACTTTCCAGTAACTTGAGGACTGCTACGGGTACAATTTTCCTAAGTTTTTCAGCTCTACAAGAGGGCTGTCTCAGCTATTTTAGCATCCTGTCGATCGGAGACAGTGGCTGCCAACATCTTCATGAGTTCAAAAACACTGAGTATTCACAGAAGCTGTTCCTTCATTGGTGGAAATCAGATGGAGCAGCTAAATCATTCTGATTGTCTAAATTTCTGGGAAGGTTTATCAAATTCATTCCTTGCACAACCACACAAAATGCTCCAGGCTCTCATTGCCAGATGAATATGAGCTGAAATGAGCCGTGCTCAGGATTCAGTAATGTTGATATCTCTGTCACAATAGCAGAGCACAAGATTTCGAGAAAAACGCAATGTGGAAGGAGCTCAGGTGCTTTCCTACATCATTAAATCATTAACGCTACTCACTACAGTTATTATTTAAAGGGTATCTAGGTTCAGTAGTATGAGTGTGTCACTCCTAGTGAAGGGTTTTAGTCATTAATTTCTTACCCCTCATAACAGGGTCAAGCCAAAAAGTGAGCAAAGTTACGGCCGAGGGACAGCCAAGGTTAAGGTTTGATAGGATTTTCCGGGATATTGGTGAACTCTGTCCTCCTGTGATGGCATTCGACCAACACTTGTATATTGTAGCTATTATATCTTAATTAAATTTGATTGGTCAGTGGAAACAATTATCAGCCTTTTACCATTACAGTGCAGAGTTCCTTGACAAAGAAAATATGGGCAGAGAAAGACAACCTCAGACAATGCCATTATAGAAAGCTGGCCGGCAGACATACTGTCTCGGATATTCTCACTACGAAAAAAAGAAAATAATAAGAATAACAAATAAATGTCTCGTGACCAGTCGAAATGAGATGCAAGTCGCTGGGCTAGAACGGAGAAATCGGGCTCTGAATGTGATGAGGGGGGTCAGACATTGATTTTTTTTTTTATTGCAGAAATCAAAAGTACATTCATTTCTGAACAAGACAGTACCGGTCTTACCCTCCATTTATAAATATTTCTTCATTAAAATCGTTTTTTTTGTGAGGTGGGTATGTAGATTTATGCGTTCGACCGTTCATTTAAACTCAATTTTCTCAGAATTTCAGTCATTGCTGGAGGTCCCCCCTTATCTCTTTTAACTGCAATATCTGTGGCTAGAATAAAACTAGCTCAAAATTTCTTTCACCACCTGAAAGGGTATGAAATAAGTTTTCACATGATACCAAAAACTCCATATGGTGAAAAATCGACATACGTCTCATTTTGACTGGCTGCGAGACAAATGAAAGAAAATCCTTGAAGGTTTCGTTAATTTATGTGTTGCTGTCTGTAATGTACTTGTGTTGTGTAGTAATGCAGTGCTAGTGCATTGATGGTCAAGTACACAAGTTTTCCTGAATGTTGTGATGAAGAAGATTCTCAGTGATTGGATGTTTGAAATGGGCTCAGTGTGGATTCAGTCATGGTTAGATGTGGATTCAGTCATGACCAAGTGTGGATTCACTCATGCACTGAACACATATCCTCCTATATCCAGTAATGTCCACCATGGATGTGACTGATTGTTGTGACTTGATACGCTGATCTGGTCTCATAAATGATTTCTGATTCTGATCTTGTATGAATTTGAGATATTGGCATAAGTTTTATTTTATATGTGTATGTTTCTTATATGATACAGTATGATATGACATATTCAGATAATGTGCATCAACAGTGACAAATGTTTTTACGTAGATAGATAGAAAACAGGACTTGACCTTGTCCGAGGCATTATATTGATTATCACTTTGTTATATATTATTTGTTATTGAGATATTTTTGATTTTTTACTGGTCTGATGGTTTTATTACCGGATTTTTTTTTTTCAAAAATACTTTTGCTATGGCATTGCATCATGAGGGTTAAGCCTAACTATCATTGCGTCATTAGTCACATTGTCCGAGGGAAACCACTTTCCTTGATAGCGAATTGTTTTAAAGTGTTATGTTCAGCCCTTATACTACATTCAGGAAAGCTGTCTAAGACCATCAGAAATGAAAAGTTGCTGGGATATAAAACAAGGCTGTAAATCAAATACAGTAATCTACAGACATGAAGATAGTCTAGGAAAATCTTTTTCTTCATATAATGATGAAACTGCATGTTTTTTGTGTTCTCTTCCTTTTGATAGTAGTACAAAGTTTGAAGTTATTTGAAGCTGTTTGAGCATTTGGTGATCTTTGATGTTGTGAAATAGTGTTTTTGTGGGCTGGAGATGCTGTGGGTCTGAGCTCTGTCTTGATTCACAGAGAAGCCCTGGCTGTGACTGTCAGAGTGTGGATTCATAGCCAGTGACATGTTTTATATGGGCATTACCTCATTCCAAAAGGTCAAGAGGTTATTTCTGGATTCCATGTATCTGACTGGTGAATAAGAATTAATGCTTCCTATATGACTGAACAGTTGTATCCATTCTGTCAATCTGTCTGTATCATTCTAGTTTGATGTAAGCCTTTATGTAATTCTTTCACAGATTTGAGTGATATTTCTAGATATTGACATATTATATTATTGTATGTTTTGTGCCAAATGGCCTGTTACTTCACAATAGTGCAATCAGTGACTCACAGAAGTTATACAGTATTTTGCCCCAGTTTTATGACACAAATATGTGCCGTTGATCAGGCAGTGAAAAGTGGTGTGTCTTTTTTTTTTCATAGATTACTGTATAGTAACCCCTAACTGTCAAAACTCTAGCACATCTTCTACTTACTAAAAATTGTGTGTTTTGTTTCAAATGAGCTTAACAAAGTGATGTAATATTGATAGTCCAAGATAATCTGTTCATTTGCTAGTCTGTTTGTGTGTTGGTTTGTGTACTTTCCCCTGGCCAGTGCCCCCTTCCTCGAGGTATCAGAATGTTTGTATGTACGGCAGTAATTCTATGTGTCTCTAATCTGCATGGAACAGAGTCTGTACTAGTAGTCTGAGTTATGACATATGTTGTAAGAACACAATGGAATCAATGACCTGAAATGTTTAGATATCATTCTGTAGTGTTCTGTTTCCTGTGGATTCATGTTGACCTCATGTTTATGATGGAAAGCGTCTACATGGAGGGAAAAGAAATGATATAGGATGTGTGCAAAGTTTAAGAAATTCTGATGAAAATAACATGTACAGCCCATATACAGTCAAGTCCACTCAAACCAAACTCTGATAATCTGAATTTCTGATAATTCGAATAAAAACGAAACAATAGATTTTTTTTCCTCTTTGCGCCCATTAAATCCCTCTCGCATAATTCGAAGCCATCGCCGTGAGTTTCCTTTAAATCGAACCAGTCAGTGCTGCCACAGAGGTAAAAATCAGCTTTTGTTCTCTCCACGTGGTTCCCACTCAACGCGGAAAACAAAGGAGACAGCGTCGCAGATGGGGCGAGAGGGATTAGGCAATTAATTTACATATATGTATTGTGAATGTGACCCAGGCCGCAGCGTTAAGTGGGCCTATGTGTATGTGGGGAGGAGAGGGGGGGCAGCGTACGAGAAGCAGCGATGCCAAACAATCGATTGATATCAAGCTTCCTCGCCGAGCCTTACAGTACAGGTAGACACTGTCAAACGTGTGCGTGTACGGTACTATTACGATACTTCGTGTGTAGGCAACTCTATACGGCTTTGCACCTGTGTTACAATCACTGTCTTATGTCTGCTTAGTTCTAACACCGTGACGGTGTAGGTCTAGTCACATTCTACATTGTGCGAGGCTTTATTTTATAGACTAGATGTCCGTGATGGCATCCTCTAATCCATTGAAGAGAAAGAAGACGGCTCTTTCCATTGAGTTGAAAATGAAAATGCTGCAGGAAATAGAGGTGCGATGTGAAAGAAGGCCATAGCTGAAAAGTATGACATTCCCCAGATACGCTGATGACAATATTAAAAAGATTGGGAACATGTGGAAAAGCGGCAGAGCCTCCTCTACTTTTTTTGCCCCATAGGTCATTCGAGAGTTGTTTCCCTTGTTAAAAAAGTGGAAGACAAACTCTCATAAATGGAACCCATCAGGTGATCCCGGCACATTCGATTTAAACGGACTCTACTGTAGTTGTGTCTATAATTTGACAGTTTCACAAGTTGTTCAATAGTCTGCGATGGTCACTGTGGATGAGCTCAGTGTCACAGTGATGTTTGTAGGATGGAGTCAGTCTGAAAACACAACACAAAATGATGTAAAATCTTTCCACTGCTAGGACAATCCGTACTGTAACTTAGGACATCATTTTCAACTGGTATACCTGGCTGGAGTAACTTTTTCTGCACTGAAAGCACAGAAATACTTGGTATTCAGAGTTTTCAAAATCTCTGGTATTAACACAGATAAAAGTATTCGATGCATGTGCGACCATCCTGGTAGTGAAAGGATTAGAGCAAACTGGCAGTTTCCAACAGAACTAAACGCACATTTTATTAATTGAATCAAAGTGTCAGTCTGTGTTTGTAATACATGGGTTTTGACAGTGGGATACACCCTGCTCAGTTTACCATAACCTGTTTGCTGATTACAGGGTTTGACATAGACTAACCTGTACAGCTGTTTCACTTTTACATATGTTTGGAAAGCTCATTCCCAAATCTTGTTTCAGGCAGTTGTTTTCCTACTAACACAACAAACTCCTTAGTTTATTCTGTACAATCTGCCAAGATGACCCCACAGGTGCCCAAGGCTAATCTGCATTTGAATGAAAAATTTCCAACTGGAATGCAATAAAGTAACAAGATCCTAGTTCTTTTCTGCTGTTGAGACCCAAACTGTCATTTCTTGACTATTGAATAACATGAATATACAAGTTTAGCAAAATGAACACTATGGTAGAATCGTCTGATACTGTTAGGGCATGTTTGAAGTCATTGGAGTAATTTGAACAGTAAATGACAAGTCAGTGATAGCAAAGTTTAAATGCTGGACAGATGGCCCAGAACTGTTTAGCCAAGAGCAGCCACTCGGATGTCTTGCATTTCTGAAAAGGTCATTACTGTTTGTAGTAGTAGATCGTCATTGTCGTGCCACAATTGGCCAAGTCCCTGAACCCCACAAAGTGACATGGGCACATGTGGACTGAGGGTGAGATAATGATAAATTTAGACACCTGTATGTCTTTCTGTTCTCTTGTTCTTCCTCTTCACTAGATGGTGGACAACAACATGTATCGGACACACTTCTGACTTTAGACTCACAGCTTGTTCAGTTTGCCTGTACTACTTTTGATGTTAGTGATCATACATGGTGGCAGTAAACTTGTTTTTATTTGTGACATGCTTTGTCCCCTACTTTAATGAAGAATGCAAGCTACATAATTCATTCCAACCCACAAAACATTCTTTGTTGCTAAATCAAGAGTGTAGATTCAAATAGGAAAGATAGGTCTGGATCCAAATAGTTCATGATGAATTGCACCTACCATTTGGATATCCCAAGAATGGGATTTGCCAAGTTTCCTATAAACATTTCTCTTTATTTTCTAGAATGTATTATAAACCATTTAGGCATTTTTATCAGGATATGTGACAGGTAATTGTTTCTCAGATGTATGGTATACTGTTTGGTCATTTTCCTTAAAATATATAGGATCTTACCAGAGGTTCAAATGCTTGATATATCACTTAAACTTGTATACATCTTGGCATATACCAATGAAATTTATCCTGGATATTTGACCTCGTCCAAAGCTTTGTATTAATGAGATCAGTGGTTCACATTCTTGATAATACTTGGCATATAGGTGTAATATGTATGGCATACCATACAGTCAAATTCTACAAAATGTAAAAGTCAGTCTCCAGGTTCATATATTCTTGGAAGTATCAATAATACACCATGGCTGGCCTAGAGTGACAAAGTTTATAGTATGCCATTTGAACATTTTCCCCAAAGTGTAAAGAATCAAACCAGAGGTTGATTTCCTTGGAAGTGTCAATGATACACTTAGCACAAAGTATGAAAATTGAGATGGACTCGCCTAAGACACTGAAGTATTTCTTTCCATATCAGTTGTGTGTGTTTGATGAAATGGCTGAGAGATAATTATTTAAATCAGAACAACCCACCAATGTTTCATTTTTTTTTGTTGCTTTGTTTTGTTTTGTTTTTGTTTGTTTTTTTTTGAAAATGTGTGATATGGAAATAAAAACATGACATTACTTGATACAATCTCAAGTTTCACTTGGTTTTTAAACTTGTTCTGCTATCATTTATATTTCTGTCAATATGTTCAATATGTCATATTACTGAATGTCTCATTGTTGGCTGTTATTTTGCACCTTCACATCATTCTGTCGCTAAAAATGTGCCATCTAAGTGTTTCCAGTGAAATGCCACAAACCAGCCGGATAGATGGACAGACTGGCAGACAGACACAGAACTCACCCACTCACTGACATATTTAAAGAGATTCACCTACACACATATCTACACAGACACAATCTCACATGCAGACACACACACACACAGACATTCATGCACATATATACATACTTTGCTTTCGCACTTACACAGAAGAATCTCCAGACTTGAGTTGTATCTTATATGGTACATAGGAGATTTATTTATTGTGTTGTAATAGAAACTGATCACTGGACAACAATCAAAGATGTCTTGTCAAACGGCAAATCCACAAGGTGCAGACCCAGTCTCTGAAGTTTGTGGTCCATCGACGAAATAAAATTCAGATTTTAGTGACGCGGTAAGTCAGTACATGTATACGTACAATTATGCCATTATTTATATATGGATGTTTTGGCTACTTAACATGGATTAATGAATAATAATGTTAACATAACCAGATGTGTACACGTGCAAATTGCACGATGCGTACACGTATATTCAAAAATGGATGTAAACTTGCACAATCATAAATGGAATCTAAAACATTCAAGTATAAATAGATGTGTACACACTCGAACATAAGTTGACCTACACAAGCTTGAACTTATAAATGTGTACAGGTTTTACAAAGGTAAACGAAAGTGGACATGAATCGTCAACTAAAGTAATGTTTCAAGTTCTTGAAGTTTTTGTCATACAGAAAAAAAACACAAAACAGGGCTGCAAAATAGAGTGAAAAATTCTGCTACAACACAGCTACATATCCTTTTATACTATCTAAAAAAGACAAACATGTAAATCTATCATTGTAACAGAGAGCAGCGTGTCTTATGTCCCTCTGCTACCATCAGATCATCTTCCATCTCCTGAAGAGGCCACTGTAAAATTTCAGTTTTCATTTCACCCGAAACCATCCTCTACGTACACAAAGAGAGAATTTTGCTCTCACAAAGGGCTATATCGATATATACTCTTATCTCGATATGAAGAACTGCTAGGTAGTCAAATCATCCCTTTTGTGTGAAAGTAACTACTTTTCAAACTTATTTTGATCTTGCCCAGAGCTAGATGTGCTGATATTCTCTTTTGTGAGATGAATGATAAAATATGTTAACATAACTCTGAGTTCTAGAATAATCCAGCACTGGTATGTAATAATGTTCTAAATCATTTGCCTCAGTCATCCTGACAATCAAATAACTCAATCTTGCTCTTACATAAAATGACAACATAAAATGTTCTAACATCATGAAAGGAAAGTTTTTATGTATATGAAAATTAACAAGTTATAAATACAAGAACATAACATAGAGATTGGTGTAATATATACTAAATACGCATATCTCATAAATAGACTGAAAAATGGGAAAAGTGTCTCTGAAAAGATTACAAATTCTTAGAATGAAATTAGTAATGATGAAAACTGAAATATGAAAATCATTTGAAAACATTAAATCCCTTTAATTTAACAAGCAACTGAAGAATTAGGCAGAAAGAAAAATCGATAACATGCAAAACAGAGATGATCAAACAGATGCTACTTGAAAGAATATCACTGAAAATTCAGGTTAGTCATGTGTTGCAAAAAAAAAATTTTTTAAATCGATATTATAAGTGTGAATTCATGGACGGATGGAAGGGAATGCTTGATGGTTGTATTTGTGCTAAAACGTATGGCTTCTACACTGTCACATCTCATATAGATAATGTCACCACAAAACTCTCCACATATCCAGCCGCTATCTATGGCTCTCATGGTATCACATACAGACCAGCCACACAAACATATACCATGCCATAATATACCATGCCTTAACATATACTTCCATTACAGAAAAGAATGTACATATCATACATATTTGTATCACACTTACACTATGAAAAACAGCTAGAAGACATATCACAAGGCCATATGATACAGAGAAAACATTATACTTTCTAATACATAAATATATGATTAAAGCTAACATTTTGTGGCATATATTGCCCAATCTCCCTTAATTCTGGCAAAGGAATGTTTTTGTCATACTGGTACATACAATGTTACATTATATAAGAGGCCTCACATAAAATGATGTCAAACATTTCATTTGACAGATGTAATTTCACTTGAAACCACCATAAAATACCCATCTTCTTTGAAACAACAATCTCTGGACATCTGTTTGACTTGTTCATTCTTTAAACTTGAATAATCAAATGGATGAAAAACTGTGACAAATCATCTATTCAAATCTGACTGGAGAGGAAATTATAATATTCTGACAGACGAATCATTAGAAAAATCATCCATTTTTTCCAAAGTGTTTTAAACACATGAGCAGGAAAAACAGACAAGCTTTCAAGATTGTGGTCTCAATTAGTTTTCTTCCAGATAATTTTTCCATATCCCTGTGTAAACAAACGTCCACGAATCTTGCAGTGTTCTGACAAAATTATAATGTCTGGGTGAAATTTTTACTGCCATGAGATACCAGCTAAATAGTCAAAAGAGCATGGAAAAATTTATTGTGAAATAGCACATACAGTTTAAGACTAAGGTCGATACTGAACAACTTTTTTTGCATTTTTTTGAATTTTTTTTTAATTCTTGCTCTGATAATCACTAAAAATTTGATGGCAAGTTAGAAATATTAGTTCTGCAACTCATTTAAACTAATCCCATCATTATGACTTCTCTACTAAAGTATAAAAAAAGAAGAGATATCTGACTATTAAAAGAAAAATGACCAGCATGAAATCAAGGATCGTTCGCTTTGTGTTTTGTAGGCCAGATGTCATTTGAATTCTGGTAATAGTTTTGGGTGTGGCATTTCAGACTTACAACTATCTACGTGGACACTTTATCAACTTTCTACTCCCATTTTAAACAAATCTAACAGATAACACACATTCTCAATAAAGACTTGCAAATCTATCACTGCTCTAAAGCATTCTGATTAATATAGGATATGAGATAATTATGATCCACATGACATAACATGGAGTAATCCAAACTAACTGTGATCCACATTTTCTGTGATGTTTTGAATTGAATGAGACAGAATGTATATAAATATCACAACATCCGGAGGGATTTTACTTTATATGATAACAGAATGACTAACTAATAACAACTTATTGCATAAATTGATTCCACTGAAGCAATTAGGAGACAGTTGCATTTTTCCCTGAATGACAAATGTATTTTACAACCACATTAATGAAACACAGAAATGTGGAAAAAAAAAACTCTCTCTTTTTCAGAAACATTGAAAAGGTTTAGCTCTTCCTGGCAGAGTTATAGAGATGAGTGACATGAGTGTTTTCTCTCTTTGAAAAAATGCAATTTGGCATTCTATGCCAGTCAATCTGAGCCGTTGAAATATTAGTAGAAAAATATGCATTAAGTTTAAACAATAGAAAAGTCTCTCTATTTTATATGGATAAATAAGCTGTTGTATGTAAAGTCGTGCATAAACATTCCAAGGGTGATAATTAAATTAATTCCTATTTGGAACAAGCTGAGATGGTCACAAACAACAATTTCATGGAGATACAAACTAATGAAGTCAGCATTATCCCCAAATCCACTGTCATCTAGCAATTACTATCAGGCGAAAAAGATGCTTCTGTTGCAACTGTGAGATTTTTCTGATCAGATGTATCCTCACCTTCATTTTTTGAAATGACACTTTTTCCCACATTTATCATAAATATTACAGCTAGTCTACATTTTAATGATTATTTCTGAAATTTACATTCTAGCTTGTGCTACATGTGACTCAACAGTTTTTAAATGGTGCCAAATCTCCATGAAATAATTATGTTTTCTCAATTTCAACTTCACAATACCGTGGTCTTTCTCCAGTTTGTCACACAAAGTTCCAGAATGTATATTATCAATATTAAGAAGTTAAAAAAAACAAACAGGCAATATGTATGTATAGATATAAAAATATTTACCAAAAAATAAATATGCTCTGGAAAACACAATGCTGCTTGTAAATGTCAGACAAGTTGTACGACAATATACAAATATGTCTACAAATGTAAATATTACAATTTCTTTCAACTGGTTTTATTCATCTCTAAAATGTGGGGGTAGCCATGGTTTTTATGCTTTCATTTTTTTTTAACCTTTCTCTCTCTGTACAAACAGACCCTCCCCTCCCCTTTCCTGTTTCTCCTCCCCCAACACATCTTGGACCTGAACTCCCTGAATGTCATCGTACAAAAAAATCAAGATATAACATAAAATTAAAATCAAGTATCAAAAAAAAAGAAAAAAGAAAAAGCAAGTAGGCCCACAATTTTTCTTTGCCTTTTCAATGAGCACATACAGTCCTGGGAAGAAATTTTACGTTAGCATTGACAGGCGTTTAAGACAAAATGTGCCCTAAGCAAACCCCGAAATGTAAACAGTGTTCTATTTCTACCGAGCAAAAACACCAACTTCTGTGACTGAGACAGGAAAGCGGGACACTCCAGAGGCTCTAGAGAGATTAAAAATCCTCTTAAGTATGGATGTATGGATGGATGACTTCCTTCGGTTATAGCTGACCATGGACAATGTATCCTTAAGGCCCAGAGGAGCATTTTCTTTCATGGCTGTAGAGGACAATGCAGGAGAGACATGTCCTGCCATAGAAATTGCAACTGAACAGGTTGTAAGGTATACAAACTTCAAAAATGTAAGCAAAGCTCGTTAACTCAGACAGATCTCCAGGTAGGTCTCAGCTCCCAGTCTTTGCTACAATCTTAAGATGACACAATCCTCTGAACTAGACAGGATCTGCAAAGATTGTTTATTGTAATGTTCCATATAAGACGACACATTCCTATTTCTGTATGTCAAGGCGAAATCACATCAGAAAATAGGAAAGTGAAATTCTCATTCCATGTTCCAAGAAGCTCAAATAAAGTGCAGCAGGTATTTGCAAAAAGGTATTTTGATATCATATCAAAGAAAAAGATCTATGTAGATGCAAACTTTTTGCTCCGTAATGATCTTGGAAAGAAACAGGGAAATGGAAGTCTCATCCTTTCTTATAAGTATGTTAGAGTCTCGGAACTGTTCATGTTTTTGCTCTGTCTGAGAATTATTTGTTGTTTGTTTAAGAATTGTTGAAGTATTAGATGACTATGTCTTCCAATGCCCATTTCATGAGGCATTCATGAAAGCTTTGTCCAGACTATTAAACTGAAGTTTTCTTTGTGAAATTGCAAAGCGATGCTAAAAATCAGATTTTGGCACAGTACTTAATTTTGTTTGAGTAGTATATTTTTCAAATCTGAAAACAGAGAGAGGAAGAAAAATCTGGGACTCGTGCCACTCCTGAACTAGAAGTTTTGGGGTTTTTTTGCACCGTCTTCAGATTTTTTTACTTATTACTTTGACTGCTCACAGAAAACAGCAAAATTCCTGATCTTATAAGCCACTCTATCTCATGTGTCAGGACCATCGGAACGAGAATAAATAGAAATTTCAACCTCTAAAATCATTTTTCATGTACGTTTTCGAATTCCCCGAGCTGAATATATCAACCCAATTCCAATGCAGATAGATACAGACAATGTACAGAAAGAAAGAAAGACAAAATACAGATGCAGTGTTCACTTGTCGTATGACCAGAGTGCAACGTCACAAAAATATGTGTGCATCTTGTCATCAAAGTCTCTGCAGATCATGGCAGGGGAGAGAATGTCCAACAACAAATGTATATACAGAGTTATCACAGATCGGCAGCTGTAGCAACAACGGGTATCGTATAATAGATAACATAAATTAAAATCTATGACAAACAATTTTGGGCAGGAATTTATCATTATCAATGTCCAATCAACAATGACATTATATGATAACACTGTCAAAGCATTTGTTGTATTAATGTCAAAGAAAAAACATGAATTGACATACATATGTCCATTAGTTCATAAAAAAACATGGCTTCATAAACATATGTCTATTAGTTCACAAAGAACCATGGATTCAAACACATAATATGTTCATCAGTTCATAAATTTACATTATGTCAGACACTCCAGCACTGCTATAGCACTTCCTCAGTTTAAGTTTCTTATGTCCACCTTCACAGGGAGCTCAACCATAAATAAAATATATATGAGTTCAACAACAAAACTTTTGAAAGACATCCATACAGTCATTCATAATAGCAACCTTTTTGTCTTTCAGCCTCTGATGAACTATTGGATAAAGTGGCAGCTGACTGGAAAGATGGATTGTGAGGGACAGAAAACTCACCAACACCAGCGTATGTTGCAGTTCCACATACTGTGACAATTTTAAACAATCTCTTATGTCAAACTGAAAAATTCCATTACTGAAATGACATACGGCATTTTTCAAATAAACTAAATCACTTAAACTGAGAGATTTTTACTTTTGTGATCTGTATCTGTCCTTTTTTGACTGCATATTTCTTGTGCAAATTCAAAGTATGAATGATACGTATCGTTGGATTTATTTAAAATAAATCCTTTACGTAAGACATGTAAGTGCACATCAAAGTAATCACTGAATCAACAAAGCAAAATCTACCTTTCCATGATCCACTGAGACAAACAATATGACATCGTTTCACCCATGCTCAGTCAAATGCAAAGTTTCGAGGTATGGAATGACAAGATTATCAACAATGATATTGACGTGGCCGATATTCACACAACTTTGTCAAATGAAAAGTGAATTGCTCTGCAATATCTATGACATTTTATGACGTCATTTTGTCACAGTACATCGAAAATGTCATTGTGAATAAGTTTTCTAAAATAAATCTTCCAATTTCAGTGAGCTGTCCTCAGAATAAGGATGATTCACGTGGCCCTAACATTATGATAAATTATCTAAGAACTATGGGACCTAAAGTAAAATGCCCAGTCTGCATTATAAATCCTATTATAAATCACAGCCAACATCATATCATATTATGGCTGACCTACTTGCATATTTGACTAAAAGATAAATTATTGATTGACCACCCTGGACCCTGGGATGTCCTACATGGAAACATCTCACAGAAAGACAGTTGTCAACTTCTCTAATCCAGCAGCTGAAGAGCAAAGCTATTCCGCCCCCTTGTCCTCCCCTTTGTCTCGATCTCTTTTCTTCTTCTCTTTCAATCTCTGATAACTTTCAAAGTTGAGTTTGGCCTGAGCCTCCAACTCCCTGCGAGCTTCTTTGCATGCCGCGTCGATGGTGACTGCACCGTTTGGCACCGAGTCCACCTGACCATTGCAGATGACCCACTTGTGGCTGAGAACATCGACGGCCGTGTAGCGTTTCCCTCTGTTCACAATCAGCAGTCGACTAATCAGATCTTTGGCAGCTGTTGGAATGAAACACCACGACTGTTCAGTTGTACAATAATAGACTGTATCAATAACAACATAAAACAAAACAGAAGAACTAAAGCAAAATCGGACTTGTACCAGATCATAGATCCAGCCATCAAAGACAAGACCAAGAAGTACAAAATCAAAGATTGTATCGGAGAAAATTATGAATCAACTAAGAAATATATATGGGGTAAATGATTTTGAGCTAAATTCGTCAAAAAATAAAAAAGAATAACAGTTAAAAACTGAGAATCATATGAGAATGATATAAAATAACACATATATAGGTGAATCATCAAAGACTGTATCAGAACAAATCCAGGACTATTATGAATACTTTATGTTTTGAAAATACAAAGGGGATGAAAAGAAATGAATAGAAAAAAAAATTAAAAGATCAGGGAATGTCTCTGAAAAAGAAAAAAATCGATAATGTTTTACAGATACAAATCTGAAGGAATGACAGCAAATCTCAAAGTGCAAGAAGTTCTTCGTCAGGGTTTGACTGTCATAGAACAATCACATGACCACCAAGTATTGACACTGGCAGCTCATCGTCTGTCTAGTGATATACTTACTTCTTGAGGTGTTGTCCCAGTAAGGGGAGAGAAACTCGTACTCCCCAGCCTTGATGAACTCAAAAAGCTCTGTCTGGTTGCGGTCTGGGGAGCGAAAGGGAGGGAATCCACACAGCAGGATGTAGGTGATGACCCCGACCGCCCACATGTCCACCTCCAGGCCGTACCCTGTGAAGGGCGCACAGACAAATGGACAATAACTCAACCCTATCTTGAAGACTAAAATCCGTTAAAACTTTATCAAAATAGAATTATGATAGCATAATTGTCTATGACACATATTATGGCCCTTGTCTGTGCTATTTGATTTTTATGATATATCTCGATGATATGATGTGTCCTGGACTCTGTGACTGATGGATTATGTGGAAATCTGTTCTGTGTATCAGATTATTCTCGACTATGTTCAAATAAGTCTGTGCTGAAAGGGAACTTTGAAGATGTTTACAACGCCACTCATGCTATTGCAAACTCACTAAATGTACCAAAATGACTTGTTGATAGTTATGAACCTAATGTCAGAAGAAAATTTAAAAAACTACAACAAACAAAAAACGAAACCAAAAAATCACTATGGAAAAAGTCTTGATAAAACAGACATCTTCATAAAATGTGTATATTGATAAAATAATATGTACCTTGAAAACTATGTATCTTGATGAAATATGTATGTGCTTGGGATGGGGATGATGGAAATTAAAACCTGTGCAAGATTTGGTATATTTCGCTCTTTTGACTGAAATATGGTAAGATTGATCGCATTGTTTCATTCTGACCAGACCATACCAGCTGACAAAGGAAAAAAAAAAAAAGAAAGAGAGAGAGAGAGAGAAAGAAAAAAAGAAAGAAAGAAAAAATCTGTGACACTGACACTGATTAATTCACATAATCATGCAGACCTGACAATTTCATGAATGATTCCTTTACAGTCTTGATAATCAAAGACTTGATGAACTTACCAATCTCTGTCAGGATCTCGGGGGCCACATAGGTGGGCGTCCCACAAACTGTATAGATTAACTCTTTGACTTCCATGGCTAGACCGAAGTCTGCCAGCTTGAGGGTGATACTTCCGTCCTTGTTCCTGTGGACCTGCAGGAGGACAGAGAAAAGTCTGGTATTTAGTCTGACACAGACAATGCAGTGGTTGTAAGCGAGTCATTCTCACGACTGGAATTTATCATGAGGACTAAGTTTACTGGGCGGCTGCTCTGTTTGGTTCTCTGGAATTAAAATTAAACTGTCACTGTCTGAAAGTAAATCGATTGTGTGAAAATGTCAAAATTTCACAGTGCAAGTGATTGACTTCTGTGAATGCAGTATAAACTATACAGATGCTCTTGGGAAACGACAGCGAATGTTCATTCATATGCAAAACTTGCACTTCTGTAAAATGACGTTCATGGTGATGATGATGTTAATAATAATCAAGATGATGACGATGGAGAAAATGATGACCCACCAGCAGATTTTCCGGCTTGAGGTCCCTATGTACAATACTGCGGGAGTGCATGTAGAAGAGGGCGTTACATAAATCTTTGACCATCAACGCCGACTCCATCTCGCCAAACTTGACACTCTGAGTGATGGCATCGAACAGGTCACCCCCCTGAGGACATCACCACATACACATACAATGGACGGAAACACTCATTTGTCTATAAATGCAGTGAAAGTTATGTTTTTAAAGAATAAAAAAAAAATACAAGCGGAAATATCTTGACACAAATTACGCAAAATGACAACTGCAAACATTGGGGAAGAAAACTTCAATAAAAGACATAAATAAATGAGCCCTCATAAATATGAAACCTCAAAAGTCTATAATGGAATGCTGGTTCACAAACTGATATATGTACAGAGAATGACAAGGAGACTAAGAAATGAGAACGAACAAAGTGGTACTTGCGTAAGAAAAAATGCACGGGAGACTCGGACAGTAAAAGTTTTTAATAAAGGAAAATCAGTGAGAAGAATGGGTCTACTATGTCTATATCTAAAGGGTGGCAGACACGACACAGATTTCCCATAATGTTCTGCCTATAGATTCAGCCCGCCTGTACTGTATAGAAACGTCCCCAAGAACTGCGCAGGCCTCTCTCTCTGGCCTAGCAAAGACACTGCACAAGTTTAAATCTGGACAAAATCTAGGCGTTTGCGTTGTTTATGTAACGTCTATCTGTTTAAGCCAGAGATCTGGCTGAGGCCTGGGTGATTGAGTGCTCCTTGGCATTGAGTTGTCTCGCTGTGTATGTCAATAATGTATATTTGGATATTACGGTGACCTCTGAAAATCACTTACACAAGAAGCGTAACATGAATAATTAGGTCAGCGTGTTCTCAATGAGTTTGGCTTGATTTGAGTTGGGATTTAACACGGCATCACAGCACGATCACAGCTACACTGCGCCTAGCATAATTGAATATGATTACGAGTTGAGTGGTATTATATCATTGTCACATGTATAAAATTGGATGATCAAAGATTATCAAGGGAAGTTATCACAAAATGAGTATGGAGAACACAGGGCCCGCTTTGTGACCAGCCACATGTTCACAATTATACATATTACGAGGATGGTTTAAAATCTTGGAACAGAAGCCAATCTGGCGCAAGAAGCGCAGGACAATTTCTGGCCTCCTTGTCTGAGAAAAGATCGTTCAGAGAGCGACTGGAGGGGTGAGTTTGTCCTCTCACACAGGATTGTACACGCTACTGTTAGGTTGATCATCTCGAGGTCTGTTGTGAGATCGCTTATATTGATCAGCCTTTACATGTAGCTCCTCCAATCAACGACTTTGAAGGTTGGTGATATAGGAGACTTTTTTTTTTTTGTTCAGTCTGTTGCTGAATGTTTACTTCCAGGAGGTCCTGGTGATTAAGTATTACATGATCAGTGAAAAAGGCAGTTCCCACACTACTGGGCGCACACATACATCAAGCCATATGCACACACACACACACACACACACACACACAGATGTACAGACAATACTGCAAAACTAACACGTAGCAAGGTCACAAAATGTATCCATATAGGCAGAATCGGAAAACAAACAAACAAATAAACACAACCATTAATAAGTAAAAATCGATTGTAAAACATCATAATAAAATCTGGCTGGTAAAAAAAAAGAAGTGGAGAAACGGAATCAATAATAAGACAGTTTTATTCTAGAGATCCCAAATAACGAGCAGCAACACATTGACAAAGAAACTGTGCCTTTTACAGTGGAAACAAACGAACACGAAGAAAAACACACTACATCAAGTAACAATTGTAAACAAGGGAGAAATGGAGACATCAATAAATAAGTTGCTGTGTCCATGTAACATGAGACAGAAAGTTCTTTGGTCACCAGATGGGGAGTTGATTCATTAACACAGGACGGCAATGGAAGCGGCGACAATCGACAGGCTGGACATAACGGTGAGATGTAATTGATGGAAGTGAGCATAAACAATCATTAACTCTCTGTGACTCAACAAATGAAATAATAGCGACGAACTGAGACAAAGATCCATTGGGTCCTTCATACATACGGGCTCGACAGAACACAACTAGGCTTTGACAGATCATAAGGAATAAACAATTCCATGCCTTCTGCTATAAGAGTATGGCACCCAATTAGAGTTCACCAACATCCCGGGAAATCCCATGGACCCACAACCTTGGCCTTGCCTCACTTTTTGGCTAGACCCTGTTACGGTGGCTTTGAAATTTATGACTAAACCTCTTCGCTATGTGTGGCAGACTCATAGCCTATTGAACCGAGATGCTCTCCCAATAATAATGGGAGTAAGTAGTGGTCATGATTTCATGACATACGAAAACGCCTGACCTACTTCCGCGGTGGGTTTTTCCCGAAATCTTGTGTTCTCCAGTTGTCGTAGCATTCATACATGTATTTCTTATGTTTCTTCGGTGCTCACACCATACTGGTCATACACACACACAGTTTTTGTTCTCTGTCATCTCTCAGTCTCTTTGCCATTTTCTGTTTACATGTATCAGTTTGTGTGAACCAGCATTTTCAACGCAACAGTGAAAGGAAAATATTGATGAAAGAAACAAAACAGTGAGGAAGTGGCGAAGGAGAGAGTGAGAGAGAGAGAGAGTGAGAGAGAGACAGTGAAAGTGAGAGAGTTTATAATTAACAAAAGAAGACAGAAGCAAAACGAGAGAATGTTGGAAAGTAAGAAGGGGATGAGGAGGAAGGGAAAAGGGATGGACGGGCGGGGGGGGGGGGGATAAAGCGTGAATGCACACGGACAAATGCTGCTGATAAAAGGAAAGAACGGAGAAGAACCTTGGATGACATACAGAGAAACTGTGAAAGAGAGAGAGAGAAAGAGAGAGAGAGAGCTGGGGAGAGAGTGAGAGAGTGTGATCCAAAAAGAGAGATGGCAGGGAGGATGGATGGTCAAAAGGAACAGAAAGTAGAGAGAAGAAAGAGTGTGGACATAGAGGGAGGAACCAGACTTGTCAAAGAATGAGAGAGAGAGAGAGAGAGAGAAGATCAAAGAAAGAAAGGGACAAATGTAGAAAGAAAGAAACAAATAAATAAAGAAATAATGACTGCAGATAAAAATATGACAAAGACAATATTCCACGCCAACGATATCGATATATCAAGGAAAGAAGAAAGAAGTAAAAGAAAGGACAACGCTGAAAAAAGAAAGACGGGAGGCAATCAGGATAATGGCTGTCAACCTATCAAAGACGAGACTGTCTATAGGTCACGCGCAGCTTGGAGTATCGGGAACAGCAGCAGCTACATCTGTCAATTCCTGGCATTACCTCAGCTTCGGAAGGGGGGAGGGAGGGGGGACTCGTCTATGTGTGTAAGAATGTGCAGGCACAAGGAGTGGATGTCCCACAAACTGTTCTGTTCGTTGTTTGTGGGTGAATGCATGAGTGTGAATGTACGGCTGAATGTTTCAGTTGTTTGGAATTTCGTGGCTGAAACAAGAATATAGCGTGTGACATAATATATGTCTGGTTTATATATCACAGTAAACTGTAAAGGTAGTTTGTTTGTTTGTTTAATTGTTTGTTTTTGCACTGCGCTCTGCAGGGCAACAGCCTCAGGACAGCAAATGACCACAGAAGAAAGGAATGAGATCACCAGGAGCGATCCATTACAAAAAAGGACACGAGTGGTTTCCAGTTAGCAAAGGTCACTATGAGGCTGAGAGACGACAAAGACCAAGTGTGAGTGAGAGCATTTCAGCACTAAGCCACTGACCAAGTGTTCGCCCCCACAATGGACAATGGTTACTTGCATGACGTCAGATCGGCCACTGACCTCGAAGGGAAACTACTTTTCCTTTTTAGCAATATCCAGGGTAGTGGGATTGAGAGGGTATAATTATTTTAGGACTGATAGTCCTCAAACCGTATTAAAACACAATCATGTGATTGGCAGTCTCGGCCACATACATTTCTATCATGTTTGATCTGCATCTATGTCATCTATGTGTTTGTGTATGTGTATTCCTTATTTTCACGATGTTACCCTTGCGTTCATTTACAGGCGTTACTAGTTCTCTGAAAACTACAATCATCCGTCTTTCATCATGTTTGGTGTGACATAAATGTACTGTAATTACATTGGTCTGTATTTTATGAGAATTTTCGAAAGTATTTTCGTGGCATTTTTATGGTAATATCGTGACTTTTGTGTCCATAAGGAGGAAACGTTTCAAACGAAGAACTCCATTTGTATAACTGTTTCTCCAAAGTAAATGTGGATGAAATACAAAATAATATGACAATTTACTATAAGTCACCAAAAGAGTCGTAGGAAAGTAGGGAAAATAAATATGTTCACTTGATCAGCCACGCATTCATCTGTGTCTTTCATTTCTTGGTCCGAACCACAAACTTTACACAGGCCACAAAACACCAGCATTGCGCGCGATTGTTTGTGGATATCAAAGAGGCGCTGCTTGATTGGCGTTAAAAGCACTTAGCTCAGCGCTTGTTGAGAAACACACTGAAACCTGAATCCGACCAAATGTGTGGAGGACAAAGCGTGATCTACCAACCGCATCGTGGACAAAGGGACGTTCGTTATTGATAGCCCATACAGCAGCGGAAATCAACAAATCAAAAACCCAGGAGTTGATCGAACCTTTCACTGAACAATTGCACGGCCATTTATGTTCTTGGTGAGGTCAAACTCAGTGGATATTCTTTAGCTAAATGTTCACAGTTACCGGGTTTTACCGTCCTGCAACAAATAAACTGGAGTCATCAGAATAAAACTGAGATGACTGCTAAAATGTCCAGTGCTCTCTATGATTGTGGACAGAGTCATGGTCATGAAAAAAGGTCAATTGTAGGATTTTGATTTATCCCCGTGTAAACTGGACGAAATGACATTCTCAAAGAAATCTACAGACAAAAATCCAGGGACTTGTTCAGATTCTCCTTGAGGATTTGAAAATTTGAGCCAGGGAAAATTATATCTTTATAGCTGTCTCTGTAAGGTCAAATACGGTGGATCATGTGAGCTAACAAATGCGAGTGGCCAAATATTCACACTATTACTGGATTTTGTGGCGTGATCGGACAAACGCTACAAGGACCAAAACAAAGTTATGAAACCGTCAAAATTCCAATACCATGATAACAGACAGAATGGTGGCTGTGAGAAACAGACTAACATAGCGTGTAATTTTATCGCAGAGGTCTTCTTCAAATGGCAAATCTGTGACAAACTCCGGTGGTCACATCACGCCATTTTACTCTTTGTGGTCCTATGGGAACTTCGCGTTGTTGAGTTTATTCATTGTCACCCAGTGGTTCAAACTCGGTGGCAGTCACTCTTGGTCTAACTACATCTTGTGTGCGTCCAGCGCTGTTGCTATCCAAACAGATCCTTTCAATGTGGATGTTTTCTGTAAATTAATTGTATCCCAGAAAATGTCCAGCCTCTCTTCACTGACGCACCACAAGTGATGATGGTTTTGCTTATCTGCTCTTTTCAGATCTCATTCACTGGATGTCTTTTCAACACACGATATCACCGTGTTGGTTTGGCCAAATAACACATCGGCCCCTTTAATCCCTCCCTTCTCCTCTTTTCCCACATTCAATCCCTTGTCCTGACCTTAATCTTCCGCCAGTTCTCGAACTGTCCTACAGAATCGAGCTGATAAAAGGGAGACAATATGAAAACTAATCGTCGCACAAAGGGACGTAACCGCCACGGTATGATCGGCGTTCCTAATCTCTGGCAATCCGACGGTCTTCAATAGAGAAGCTTTATTAAGCCAGGGCTATCTCTGGACTGTCAAACTGTCCAGGTTATTGGGCTGACTGATCCAGCGACAGACATGCAGGAACAGTGTAGACAGATCAGTTGAGTGATGGTTCCAGAACACTGAGGTGATGTGGGCACTAGGCCAGGGTCAGAGATAGCAAATCTCAGAGTCAGTGCGGAGTCATCGACTCTGGCTATGACATGGGAGATCGACAGGACAAGGTGCAGGGGTGCACCACTAACGTAGACTGACAAAACCCCTTTTTCATCACAGTGTTATTAGCTCCCGAGTTATCCCACCTTCCACAGGATCAACAGACAACCTTCCGCTTCCTCCCATTCTCTATAAACAACATTTGGTGCTAGTACAATATGAGCCTACAAAAGTACATCTCGGATTCCTTTGAAACAAAAGTTTTCTAGAAAATGCCTGTTGTAAAAGTAGGTCAGTGTATGGGTCCTAAAAGATTTCGTTCCTAAATCTCTTGTCAAGTTGAGGCATGAGCTATTTCTGGGGAGTCTATCTTGCTTTTCTGATACTCTGAGTGATGTGTCAGATTAAAAATATGTTCCATGTTTATTATGTAACATCAATTGCGGAAAGAAATTCCTGTCCAGGATCTCCTTCTAATCTTATATTATCCCATTTTCTTTACCCTATTTATCCTATATTATCTTATCTTATCTTATCTTAATTTAACTAAGACACAGTTTTCGCCGTTGCAAATTTCTGATCCCATTTTGCAAATGTCCCCAGCATTTACATTTGGTATATACAGTTCATATACGACAGGGATTGTTCTATTATTATAGATTTCACTTGCCCGTTCCATTTCCAGCTTTTGATAGACAAACATGACTAATTGTTTCAATGCTGCTTTTGTTTATCTTTGTCGGTAGGGGGGGGGGGGGGGGGGGGGGGGGGGGGGGGGGGGGGGGGGGGGGGGGGGGGGGGGGGGGGGGGGGGG